>JANTOQ010116600.1:0-15872 GCA_027564595.1 Bythotiara depressa | reverse complement strand
ATAGAAATATCTAGTTCTGCTCGCTGTAACCATGAATTTATACCGATTATGGGTTTGTATCTTTTGATTGTTTTCTATATGGTTTTTTCTAAAAATCTACCATTTTGCATGAAATACTAATGACGTCATCAATATCGATATTTCAATTTTTTAGGAAAATTGAACAAAAACAACAAAAGTTATATTAAAAAGTTCTTTGTCTACTGATCATCGCTAATAACGTCACACATTTACAAGTTAAAGATTTTACAATGTCCGTAATTCATTGTAAAACTATATTATATAAATATAAATTGAATACCAGCTTCATAATTGTCGTTGATACAAGAGGATATTTTACATCTGGGTAATCTTCTAGATGAACGATGCTTCATAGAGCTGTGTTTGCAATACTACAACTGATATTTCTTGAAAACAATGAGAGCAGGTAGTTTATTTATATTTGGTCTAGTGGGATCAATATATTGTTCAGAAAAGAACTGCAGCCTTTCTTTGATGTATGCTTCATATCGGTTCTTGGTCCCTTCCCTCCAGAAGTGCATGTTTGATAGTACCTCCGATAAGCAATTGTTTCTAAAGTGGTGCCTGTTGTGATGCATGCCATCAGTTTTACCTTTGGTAGTGTTGGAAGTGTCTTTCTGCTACAGGAAAAATGCAGAGATTTTGTCACTATCAGGTCGCTTAACTGTGCTTTGAACCAGTGATCTTATTTAGAAGTATTGGAACCCAGGCCTGTGTAGTAAATAAAGGTCCAATTACAATTCCTTGGTCCCTTCATTTTCTACAGTTTGAAGTACCCTTTCCACAATAAAAAGTGGAAAGGGGAAACGTATAAAACTCACTATCAAATGTATCTACCCCAAATGCAACTGGATCAGGGTAGTAGGAGAAATATTTCTTTTACCTCTGAGTTTTTTCTGGCTGCAAACAGTTCTACAATAGGATTCCCTAACCTGGAAGTTATACTGTTAAAAACAGTCTTATTTAATGACCACTCCTTAAAGTTCTGAGATTCATTATCTGTTAACTTGTGACGCTTTGATTTTTGTAGGAGGCAAAGATCCACAAATTTATATCTCTGCAAAAGAACCATATAGCTTGTACTATGATGAAAACTTGCTTATTTGGGGCAAATGGCTTGTTTTTCCACGCATCTGATGATGTATTGTCAACTATCAGGTGGACTACTGAGTCTGCACAATATAATTTAATGCAGATATAAACTGCTGTAAGCTCAAGTATATTACTACACAATCTTCTCTCATCTAGGGACCAGTGCCCCCTGTGGAGGAGCAACGATGAGCCACACCCCAGCTGTTTGGGGTTTGCATCTGAGGACACAGTGAATCGTGGAAGTGTTCTAATTCTTGGCAAGGAGATTTCAATAAGAAGGAGTTGCAACACTGCTCCTGCTAGATTGATTTCCATTAAATTTTCAATTGTGTTCTGATTCAATAGATGTTGGCGCGCGTTAATACCACTGGATTTCCAGCATTTTTATCGATAAACGGGCGGAATTTGCTGATTACTACCAGGAACAAATTTCTTAATAATTGCTTATAAATTGTTAAATTCTCGTAACAGGGCATCGGTAAAGTAAGGGCTCTTGCAAGAATCCCGTGTGGAAGATTGGACTTCACTAAAAGTGGAAACAAGGAAGCCAGATTGAAAACGACGTTAATTTTGATTTTGTGATTCGAAATTCTATAAAACGTGCAGTTCTGTTAGCGCCTCCGAGTTGCCTTCATAACTGTAAGTAACTGAATGATTTATTAATGTTTTGCTTTTTATTTCAAGTTGAGGAAATCCTATTTTATAAGACTTTTAATTTAGTTATTTTTACACCTTCATTAATGAATCACGAGACCCATAAATTTGCTGCTCGCCCTTTTATGACTGATTAACTCGCTTTGCATTTTTCTCTTTTAAAATAATCTTATTTAAACCCCTTGATCAAACGATAGTAGAAAATAAAGCATATATTTATTATATTAAATAGTAGGTAAAGAGCTAGCTCGCTAAAATGATTTAGTCAAAATTAGTCAGTAATAAATTCCTTATTTACTGTACTCCAAAATCTTTTCCGTGTTTGTGAAAAAAGCCCTGTTTATAAAAGAGGATATATCATAGTCAAATCTTGCCAGGAAAAATCCAATGTATTATTTTCGCATTATGGCTTTCACTGTGAGGGTATGGGTTCAGACGTTTTCCCAAAACACCTGCATAGCTCTTGCAAAAGAAATTCGGATAGAAACCCCAAGCAGACCCCACCACAGCACCACATGACAACAGCTATCTTTCAGCCTCATTCAGAATAAAATTTATACAGTAAAAATCTATTATGCTCAAAAGTATACGTATGAAATGATTGGACTGAGCTATGGCTAATAATGGCTTTGTAATTTGTAAATCTGATGCAGAATCCAAACCAACATACTGTTTCGCGGAAAGAGAAATTGAGAAATTAGTCAGTAAATTCATGTATACTGTACTTAAAATAGTAGTCATATTATATCATTTTGTTGGAAAGTCGGCGCTGATAATAATATTTTTGCCATCCGAATTAAAACAATTAAGACTATAGGATGACAATAGTAAGACAATGAAAATTGACGATTTGTATTGATTTGTGACGTCATGTGGTTTGTGGAAAAATATTTTTTCGCCAAAACGTTCCTTTCATAATAGTTAACAACTGTGCCAAATTTAAAGATACTAGCATATATGAGGCAAGAGCTATGGAGGGTGTGGAATCCGCCCCCATTAATACAGAACCTCCCTCCCCCCCTACCAAAAATATATGCCAGTACTAATAGGGTAAAATATCCAGTCTAACAATATATACTTATTCCACTAGTATTCCAATTAATTTCTATATAAAGCACCTGCACGCAACAACACGGCTAGCTTCAATAGAAGGGTTGTATCTCCTTATTTAAATCTCCTTGTTCTTGTATAACATATGAAAGAAGCTTGCAATATCTGTAAATATTTTCTTAATTGACGATTAACGCATGGTTATTATTTACGCAAGTGCCAGATGTGGAATCGTCCATATTCTACTGTTGGTGAACCAGCTTCATACATATGAACTTAGCAAGTTCTCTAATCTGTAGTTTGTGAGTTAGTGTTGTCTAATCATTATGACCAACTCTTCTTTATTTTTGCTCAGTGAAGGTTTACAGTCATGTTATTTTTGCTCTGTGAAGGTTTACAGTCATGTTATTTTTGCTCAGTAGAAATGTTTACAGTCATGTTATTGGGATTTATGAGAAAAAAAAATTATATTTCTTCAGTTTGGAAATAAACAGATTTTAGTGGACGTATTTGAAACTCAAGATCAGAAAATAATTGTACAGAACTTAGCACAGCATGTTTGAAATCTGCAAATGTGTCGATCTTTGGTACTTTGCAACTAAAACAACCGTGATCCTATAGCACGATTGCCTTGCTAGCCTCGCAATGGAACGAGATGAGGATTTGGCAAATCTTGAAATGGAAAATTCACAGAATTTTGAACACTTAACTTTTTTTCTGCTAAAAATACACCGGTAAGTGTGATTTTCCCGAGTTTCCCGTCAACACCTATCCCCATTCTGATTTTAGGGACACTCTACCGAATAGGGAAGGAAAACTAAAGGGACCTAAAACAGCAAAAGTTCAAATATTTTGTGTTGTATTCCATTATTTGATGCTCTGGTTTTCGAAATGCAGTACAGACTAGTTTTAAAAAAATTGAACAAAAACAAAACCTTCAGAATCATTTTCTAAACTTCGTTTGTTGTCTGTATATGCCTTCGATCGGTTTTTCTGTTCAAATCGTTTGTGTTCCATCTTTGCGTTAACGTTTGAGACCTTGTTGTTGTTGTTGCGTAGGTTTGGGAAGATATGTCATTTTCCAAACTTTATAATTTTTGAAAAAGGAAATGTATGTACCTTGTTTTATACTATCCTAGTTTCAAAATGCGCATTGTTGTCTCCTCTAGCATTAAACAAGTCATCTGCTATTTCTCTGGTGTTCCTGTTAGAGTTCTTAGTAACAGTGCCTGCATGTTTTGCTGCTTTAGATCAAGCGACTTAGAATTATGAAAGATATCGCCCCCAAACTTCCCGGTTAACCCTGGTTGTACCAAAGCTCTCTAAGATTTCTGGAGAGACATTATTTTCCAACACTTTGCTTAGGAACCTATGTTTGTATTGTTCGGCGAGTCGCCTGCAAGCCGTGTCCTTATTGAGTTGTCTTTTCTTACGTTAAGGCTCCTTCATCGAATGGGTAGCTATTAGGCCATCTTGGTCAAGGTTTTTCCTAGTAGCAATTTCATGTAGAAGTAGATCCTTCATCTCGTCAGTATCCATAATTTATAAAATCAAGTATATTAAGATGGATAAGCCAGTATATAAAATACTCTTTTCTAAGCCTAATAAACGTTACGTCCTGAGCTTGTTATGGAAACAAATATGGTTTTCACTCGCACTACTTACAATTTCGTTTATTGACATCCGATAAGGGATTCTGAATAAAATTGGCAAGGTTGATTCTGGATGAGCGAGGCTATCTAAGAGAATCGCTCTGGGATCTGGTAACGAAATAGAATGTGTAATACCTGTGGGAACGTCATGTAAGCAAGAACATTTATGAGCAACATAATTTATGATTTCATATTATCTGACGTCATCATAATTTATTATTTCATAATAATGACGTCATCAAAATTACTTTTCTTATAAAGGTTTCCTACTATTATACCGTATAACTGTGCGAAGTTATGTTGCCATTGTATGTATAGATTGAACTTTTCTGGGGAAGGACACAAACACCTTCCCCTCCCTAGACCTGAACAACCCCTAAAAGGTCTGGGCCTAACTGGGTTAATTATATATTTAGTAATCGCATTATTATAATAAAAATATTTTAGGTTTTAAAGCACATTTCGTGTTTTGTTCACATTTACCGGAGTATCCAAAGAACGAGGGGAGTAGGACAACACCAGTGTATTCCATAAACCTTTTGATATCTGCGTTCCAAAACATCACTCCCAAAGTTTATCCAATGCTGCGGTAAGCAAGTCACCTATCCATATGCAACCGTATTGTAGGATCACAGTTGATTCAGTACCTAAGTAGCATAGATCATTTGATTCCAGTACCTAAGTAGCAAACATCCACCAATTAACTCTTTGATGACGGGATCCCCGGAAATTAATTAAATATCACTATTCATTTCTTTGTTGTTCTGTGTTTTACAGGTGGGGTTAATATTTGTAAATGGAAAGAAAAATAAAGTTGGTAAAAGGTGACAAAACCCCCCTCGGTTTTCATAAAAGTATTAAGGTTTATGATAGACCGTTTATTAAGGTTTATGATAGACCGTTTACAATAAGCAAGGTGTATATTCAACAATCACTAAAGAGTTCATCAATTTGAAAACGTGAACAAAAACTACACGACTATATTTTAGTTATTTTGGCACCTTATGTATGACTGTAAAAATATATATATGTATATCCCAGTCTAACAACTCTGCTTAGCAAAAGAAAGAAATAATCGTTCCTGTATTGTTTATTTATTATTTGATAATATGATATATTTGTATGTTACAAAACTTTTATCAATTTTAAAATATTTACATCGTGCGTATTAATACAAATAATAAATCAATAAAATACAAATAAATATCTACTTTGTTTTTCTTCAACTCGCGGAAGTGACCTCTCACTGGAAGGGATACATTGAGATTATATACATATTTCAACTATTTATAAGATTATATTTCTGTTGTTATATTCTTAATCTTGAGATGCAAAATCTACAGCAAGAATAATAGTTAAAGTCTCTGTGTTATTCATGAGAATCAATGGGAGAAAATCTTTCGGTGTCATTCTACGTAAGCTTTGGAGAGGTCTTCCAAAAGATCTTCTAGATAATAACTATACATGCGTTGCTTTACTTGAACCCTTTAATGCATAATCATGCCTCCTAATTATATTAAACTTCCCATTGGATAACCTTTACGATTTTATCAGGAACCAGGAAGTCTTATCAGCTTTTACCAAATTTATTTTGCATTATATTTCCAATAATTAACCCCCTGTAAAAAGCAGACTAGCAAAGAAATTACCAATGATGTGATTTCTTTTCTGAGACACTTTGCATTAAAGAGTTAATAGCTTTCAGTACTTTCCAGAATCTCACAACCGTTTCGTTGACGCATCGCGTTCGAACGTCAGTCAACGAATCTCTTCCGGAATATATGAGTTCCCATATAAGTTTTTCTCTATGAATTGTACCTTATTTCTGTATTTACTCAAATCTTTAATGCTTAAGCCTGCGCTTGCCTCCTGGTTATATGAAACTTACCATCCGTAACCTTTATAGTTTTATGAGGAACCAGCGGGTCTTATCAGCTTTTACCTAATTTAATTTTATATTATATTTCCAATAATTTACCCCCTGGAAAAAGCAGAATAACAAAGAAATGACCAATGATTTGATTCATTTCCGGGGACCGGATTTTGAGAAATATTCCATTTCATCCGTTTCCATTTAATCTGCAAAACCTATAGCTATTACATGAAAGTTACAACATTGCAGCATTGACTGCTCCACGCCTGGTGCACATTCTGATAGAGTTTTTTTATCCAATGAAATGCTAATTAGTCCTTAATTTATATAAAACCCTCCAAATGCTTGAGTTCCTCGAGTTAACTCAATTCGCCTTATTTGATGTTTATTTAAATGAATAACAGATTTTAAACTCGAAGTATAAAGTACGAAATTTGTATGATTCGTCAAAAAAGGGATTGCAAAATTAGAAGTCGAGTCTATTTTACGAGCTAAATAATACAGTGTAGATAAAGTGTTGGATATATTTATATGCACCTGGTCGTTTACTTTGTATGAACTAACCCCTACAGGTCCGTTTTTTACTTTTTGTTTAACATTTTAATGCATAGTCCCCCCGAAAGGAATCTAAATCATTAGTCATTTCTTTGCTATTTTGATTTTTCCAGGGGGTTAATTATTGGAAATATAATGGAAAATAAATTATATAAAAGCTGATATGACACCCTTGTTCCAATAGGAAGTTAACTATAACCAGGAGGTTAATTTCTAGTAGATTTAATATACTTTACTTTACGTTTTCTCAATTATAATAACCCATCTTACGAAACATCATATATTCAAAAGAAATTTTGGAACCTGCTCGAGCATACATGTCACAAAAAACCTGAGTCATACTGACGCAATCATATTCTCCAACATGAAATGCTGTACAAAGTATTCAAAACTTTTGTTATTAAGTTTATGATTTAAGCAATAAAATCCTTACAATGTAGTGTCATTAGTCGAAATGGAACGTGGGTAGAACCATCGAATTTAAAGACAATAACGCTCTTTAATTAAGTTTCGTTTTTTTCCTCTTGGCCTCATAGTATATAGTTACGTGTATTCCAAAACGTATTTCGTGTTTGATGTATGTTTACCATTATACCACCAGCTATTCCACGCCATCAATTCGAAGTTACTTCTTATACGCAATCCACCAATCAGAGAACTGCTCAATACAAGATATCGTATTATTTATTTTACTGGGTTACAGGCGCATGAACATTCCGTTAATACGTCAAGATGCATTGGCCTCCACTTACAAGAAGCCATAACCGTGTTAAATTCTTTTGCGCATGCGTATATTAACACTGTAATTGTTTTCCATTTTGACGGTTGACAGTTCATACCGGCCGGAAAAGAACATGTTCGCTTTTTAGAGCATTGTCCGCGTTTCATATATTGAGGGAATATATTCTCACCAAAATCGATCCATTTATAGCGAACAGGGCATCTTGATAAATTCCATAGCCACTGTTTAATTTTCTGTGACAATTTGGCTCCATATTCTTTTTTTTTACCCCCTGATTTTTTCACAATAAATTTAGTGTTTTTGACTTCGTCACTCATTTCCGGGATGCTTTTCATTCCACCTCCAATTTCACCATTAGCATCGCCCGATAATACCGGATCCCGTACCTTTAATGCGTCCGGTTGAAAGACTGAAGTGTATACCGCATCATATCTGTCTCCTAACTGATATAACAACTTAGCAACATTTTTTTCACTGGCTTTTGGTTTTTGTAGATATTGTAAAAGGGGCAGCAACGATTTAACATCTGGTTTTTGCGGAGAGTCCTTCAACACAGAAAACGTCGAGTAAACAGTTCTTGTTGATATATCTTTGAATAATAACGTAACAAATAGTAGAAGTAATAAATTCGCCATCTTTAAGTCTAAAAAAGATGCAAGCACATACGTAAAAACATGTACAATCCCTTTCGAGAAAATATCTTTCTAAACAAATCTACACAAGCTTCGATAACCTCCTTTTCATATAGAAGACAATATAATGAAGGTAACGTGCACTATATATAAATACATATATGTGCTGTTGTAAATGCTTGGATATCAGTTGAAGTGCGGTTAAGAATCTAGCAATGTAGGTTAACAGAGCATCAGTAAGAGGTATATATATTCAAAGTACCATGTCTCCAAAGATCAATTTAATACACATTACAAACATAACACCTAAGTTTTCCTAATCAAAATAAGATTAAAATCATGCATTATAGCCACTTGTCTCCCAAGCCACTTTTTCGTGTTTGATTCTTATTTTAAAAACGAAGTTTGAAAAGTAATCTGGGACGAGGTTGCTTCGACGGCGGCATTTTGTCTCAACTAATTCTTCAATGCTAAAATATTTTCTGTGTCTATTTACTTACGAGTGAATTTTTGTTTTCCCACATCTTAACGTTGATGCAACTCGCTATTCATCGTCTTTTGATTAGTTTTCACTATCGTCTATACTATTTCTTAGTTTTATTTACATTTTAGCGCCATGCTTTTTCGTTGTTCTACATCAAGTGTCATCAATTGCTCTCCTCCGCACGGTTAATATATTTTAAAAGCGACATCGATCGTTAAAAGTGTTTAAATATCAACAGCGGAGATAGGTGCAGGAGACAAATGCTTGAAGGTATAAGGAGGCGCTTCCAAACGTAACTCTCACTTGACTTATGACAGGCTTTTTGGCTGAAACGTGTTTTCTTTGTTCGTGACATTTTTATTTTGACGCATTAGCTAATGCAGAGATTCTCACTCCTTTGTAGAGGATATCGAGGCACTTAGAAGAGATCTCAAGTAGATCTTTAAAAAGCAGAATTGAAGGGAAGCATCTGCGTAAGTGAGTAACAGAGACAAATATCAACGTCTGCTAAGCGTTTTTTTCTTTTACTGTTTTTCTTATGAAACTTTATCAGCAGTGGCAAAGATACAACGTTTGCACACTATTTATTTTACCATATTCGATGTTTTTAAAAAGCAGACTATATATTTATCGTTCATATTATGACGTGCGATTCCGTGTGAAAGAAATAATACATATTGCGCGAAGGAAAATAAAGAGAAAGGAACGTAATAATTTCTGTTGGTATAAACTGTTTGTATACCTTTTATAATTTCTGGTTTATAAAATATGTAAACTATATCATCTCATGTACCTTGAGAGAATATTGAGCAGTTGTACTTTTTTTATTTGAGTCCCCGTCCGTGCTTAGGCCTTTCGGCACCAGGAAGCCAAAATATGATGCAAGGTTTTAACACTTTAATGCATAAACATACCTCCTGGTTATTTTAAAGTTCCCATAGGAAACCATTATTATTTTATGATGAATCAGGGGGCTTTTACCAAATTTATTTTACGATATATTTTCAATAATTAACCCCTGGAAAAAAGAAAAATAGCAAAGTACACGATTTAAAGAAATCTCAATAATTCTTAAACCTTCTAGAATTACATCTATCTACTACACTGTTTACAAAAGCTTCAGGAAGTGTCCATACTTCATCATGAAGTCCACCCAATTATGAAGCAGGCGATACACCCCTTCTTTTACAACCGAGCTGAACAACTACGATGAATTTGGTAGTTTCTTTCCCTTGGTATCGTGGACACTTTCGTATTACATGTACTATTTGCTTAATACATGCGTTGTGACCAAGCTTGTACACAGAGGAACAAACATTTCCAAAAATAGATATTCACGAGATTACGCCATATCTTCTGCTACGGTTTATTTGTTAAACGTTTGCCACCGTGAACATTCTAAATACATGACCCACTCACACTTGCTTACTTAAACAAAATATTGCCAATCAAAGACAACGATTTATTACTTTTAACCAATCGTAATGCAAACATTTAACCAGGTAAGTGCGTCGAGTGCTACAGTCACTTCAGTGTTTATAACTGTTTGAAAACTGCTTTGCATAGAAACAAGACCATCTATAACAAGTTTGAAATTAAGAAGTAATTGGCCGTAGAGATTTCAAATTTTTGCCACACGTATGTTTTTAGATTTGGAATTCCAATCCCCACTCTCCTTGTCATTTAAAAAATTTATGGGGAATTCCAAGTCAAATCCAGGAAATTAATATTTTACCCCTCCTTGCATGGGTGCATCTCCTGAATGAATTAACCTCCTTATAGAAAATCTTTATAATTAAACGAGGACCCAGGGGATCTTATCGGCTTTTACCAAATTTATTTTCCCTCATATTTCCAATAAGCAACCCCCTGGAAAAATCAAAAAAAGTAAAGAAATTAATAACGATTTATTTAATTCCAAGGGGAACTATGCATTAACGGGGTAAAAACCACACTTCAACGTTTTCAAAAGTTAACAATATCTCTCAAGAATAGAACAGACAGACATTTGACTGCAAATTATAGCTAGCTAAATTACATCACCGCGCCACGATTAATTATGTAACTAATTGAAAAGTAATTAAAGTTTAACATCAAAACGAGATTTTGGATAATGTTAAAATTAACAATGGGCTGCCGGAAGAATCTTTATATCATTAAGAATTTAAAACTTTCCCAAAATATAGTACGACGTCAGATGCTGTCTTTATTTTCATGCCTAAAGCAATCAGAGATACCACAAACAAATACGCTATAAACAGCAAACAAATAATTATGTAAACAAGAAAAACATTAGAATAGAGTATGAAATTAATACATTAAAATATTCCCCATATTTGGAACATATTTACTATAAGAAGTCCTATATTTATTTTGTTGGTATATTTAACTAAAGAAAAAATCATCGAATAAGTATATATATACATACACAGAAATCAAGATATAATACCTACCAGTTGTGGTCACACCCAACAAGAAATGTACGTTTTTCGGGGTACACGGTCTATTTTATAGCTTAATTTGACCACAGATAACTCGTGCGTTAATTGCTCATCTCCTGTTTAGACCTTGCACGTTTTTAACGAAATGATCTCTCATTGACTAATGTTTTTTACGTCAAATCTACGTTTCCATTCGCTAGTATCTATTGATCGGCTTGCCTTGCTTAACCAACGACACACAACATGCTCTAATTGTCTTTGAGATGTTAAAACTCTTAATTCTATAAACACTAAAGAGTTAGATCTGTGTATCTTTTAACTTAGAAAAGCGCCCCAAATTCTTGTGACATTCCACAGTTGTATACCTGTTTTGTAGAGATGATCAAGTTATGGTTAGACTTTTAATTAATCAACAAACCCGTCAAGTTTATAAGTAATTCTCGATTGTGTTTAAAAACAAATCTTTTTTCATAACTATAATTTTTGTTATCCAATTTAGTTGAATAGATATCTTAACGACGAAGTGGTGTAGAATAAAGAAGTTCGCTAATAGCTTTTTTTAAATCTCATTTCTTCTACTGTATCGAGTTAACTGAGGTTTGGAAGGCACGCGCAAAAGAAATACAGACGCTAGGCATACTGTCACCATCGTGGCGGAGTTCTGTAATACCCTCATCTAATAGAAAACAAAAGCCAATTCACTTATTCAATACGTTCTTAAAAAGCCACAACTAGAAATACCATGCTAATTTGTCTGTATCTACCATTTCGTTTTCGTCTGATTCTTGACCGCGTATTATCAAATGTGGTTCTTTCAATTCGGCTTCCGGAATATCAACTTAATGATTGTCGGAACACGTGTCGTAATTGTTTAGTTTCATTAGTTGACTCTATTTAAGATTTTCTATTACAAGTAAATACAACATATACGAATACGGAAAGTTGGAAAATGTCGATTTCGCTTTTTTAGTTGCAGGTGATATCTTAATAACATTTTGTTGCTGTTTGCCAAATCTCGTAGTAACGTGAAGAAACAAATAAACATATACCGCAATTCACACGAGTACGTCCAAGTAAAGTTACATTTATCTTTAACCCCCTCCATTAAAGTAATTCTCATATCACAGATAATATATGTTTAATGATTGTGTATCATGAAATATATTCCGGTTCCGTAATAATATAGAATAGAAGAAAATAAATACGAACTGAGAATGTCGTCACAAAAGAGATTGGCGGTATTGTTTGTAACGCCGATTGTTTACACGATTCCGACAAGAATTAAGTCTGTGATCTCTATTCTCCTCTTTGAATCTAAAACTAGTCGACGTCAAAAAAATAGTTTTCAATATAATCTTTAATTGGTTAAATTCAGCAAAAATAATAGATACTTGACAACCTCATTCCCAGGACCTCGATATTTCAATATCGAAAAGAAAGAAAAAAATACTGATAACGAAGTTGTGCGCACTGAAATTGAGTAGTAATTTACAAATAAATATACTCCCAACAACAAAGGTGCAATCTTGGACAAGAATAGTGAGTAAACCGTCTATTGTTATTTTATGCCCTTCTCCCATACCAATGTTGTAAACTGCGGAAAATATTTGTGGAAAGGTCCCGAGGAGAAAACAAAAAGATTCGTCAACATTGAAAAGAAAAGAGAAATTGAAAGAGCTGAGATATTTCATCAAAGGTTTATATCCAATATTGTTGTAGGAAGGATTCCATTGCAGAAAATTATTACTGGGGAAAGTAATTACGTCATTAGCTAATTATCTAATTGCGCTACTCCTTTAGAAGGAGAAATATTTCATTTTAACTTTTAGCCTCCATAAAAAAACATAGCCTCATAAAATTGGTTGGGAATTTAAAATTCTTTTCAAATTGGAGTTTCTGGTAAAAAAAAATGTTACCCTTTATTGCATAAGCATACCTCCTGGTTATGTTAAACTTCCCATTGATACCTCCTGGTTATGTTAAACTTCCCATTGGAAACCTCTATAAATTTATTAAAAACTAGGGGGTCTTATCAGCTTTTATCAAATTTATTGTACAGTATATTTCTAATAATTAAAAAATGGAAAAAGCAAAATATCAAAGAAATGTCCAAATGATTTTATGATTTTCCGGGGACACTGTGCTTTTAAAAGGGTTAGAAATGAACAGCAATTCGGTTTTGTGGACCACTCACACAAATTTATTTTATGATGCTATGTTTTTTTTATGGAAGCTAAAAGTTAAAATGAAATATTTCTCTTTAAAAGGAGTGGCACAATTAGATAATTAGCTAATGACGTAATTACTTGCCCCTGTAATAATTTTCTGCAATGGAATCCGTGCTACTACAATCTTGGATATAAACATTTGATGAAATTTCTCAGCTCTTTAAATTTCTCTTTTCTTTTCAATGTTGACGAATCTTTTTTTTAAATGTACAGCATTTCGGTTTTGTGGACAACTCTCTCAACTTTTTGAACATATAAGAGTTTGCGCCAGAACGGGACTATGCGAAACGCGATTGATGCAAAATTGCTTGCTCTACATGCTAAAAAAACTTTAAACGTAGATACAGCTAATTTTTCACGTTGCAAGGTAACAAATCTACAATTTGTTTTAAATGTTCTTGAGATTCCTTTTCGTAAATATTGAATAACCCAGTGGGCACACCATGGTCACACAACGTCCTGACAACGTTCAAAAAACGTTACAAACGTTGTTGTAACGTTCTTGAAACGTCGTGTGACCACGATGAACCCACTGGGAAGTTACATAAACGTTATTGAAACGTCGTGTGACCATGATGTCGTGTGACCATGATGTATCCACTGGGAAGTTACATACAAGAATTGGAGAACAGAAATCATTTATTATCAATTATAATCCGAATCTTAACAAGAAATCAAGGGAGGAAAACGTACCTATAAAATATCCCGCCACAGAAAAAACAAACTATTGTGAAGGTTGTTTTTGGCGTAAGAATAAGAAGGTTTATAAATAAAAATCCTGTGTCACTAAATATATTTTGCTTTATTCTTCTTTGAGAAACGACTAGTGGACCACACATATGGGAACAATACAAATTCCTTATGGACAAATCAAGAATCTTAATCCCTTTGAAACCTTGGTATGACTCCTGCTTGGTATTAACTTATTTTAGGAAACTTTGATAATTTTATAAAAAAATTATTTATAAAGGGTATTTGCCAGCCTTTATCAAAATAACTCCCCTTTTATTTTCAATACTAAGCTCTCTGAATAAAATAAGACAGCAGATAATAATTTGATTCATTCACGTGGAAAGCGGTCCAGAAGGGTTATGGAAGCGTAGGGAAAATTTCCGTGACAACAGGAGCCGCATGATAAGGGAATCGTGGACAAATTTTGAACGCACCTAAAACTCAATAAAAGTCCGATTACAGTTACTAAAGATAAGTGGTCACGTGTACGTAAATGTATATTGACAGAATCTAACTTTCAACTACTACAAGTATTTATGGATAAAGCACGCATCGGAGATTTTTATCCTGAAGAGAATATTTTTCTGATTGGAAACGGGCCTGTAACGTCCGTCATGCAAAATGGCTGAAGGGTATATAATTTATGAGAATTTAATTAGGCCATGCTAATCTACAAAACAGGACGTAAACTACGTTATTTGAGAATGAAATTTAAGTAAGAGGAGAAATTATTAAGAAATTATTAACATACCTGACATACCAGTGAAAAGAAGCAGAGTGGAATGATCTTTTATCGCATACAATTAGCAATGTTAAAAGAGTCACAATCATGCAACCTTTAGAAGTTATCGTTAAGCTTCCCGATATAAAGAAAACACCGACTAAAAATTATTTTGGCGACAAAATCATTTGCTTATTGATTTCTTTAAAGGACTTGAAATTGAAAAGAACTTTAATTTATTACGTAAGATTACCCCCGTTAATATAGCAAAGATTGTAATTACATTGGCTTGTGTTGTTCTTAAATTAGGGGGTAAAAGTGGTTAAGATTACGAGTACTTGACATTCGTTTTGTGATAACCGTTCACATAATCCGCTAATTGTATTTGAAATCTTTTACATAAGTCTATTTCCTTATCTTTTAATTATAAAATGTGACTCCTATGTTTCTCTCACAAAAAACTATTGAAATTTCATGTACGATTTAATATCACAAAGTAAGTAACTGAGAACATTTTCCTTGTACTTAAATGTATTTTTGATTTGACGCTTCTCAAAGAAGTCTGAGAATTTAAGAAATCTATTTATTTTCGTCTTAAAGTACTATAGAATGACCGCGTGAATTGCAGCAAACTTATAAAGAAATATATTCACAAAATGGTAGGTAAGCTATGAAATAATCGCGAGGTTCGTCACATAAAGAACAAAACAAAAGAGATATACAGTGGTTGCAAATAAGTAACAAAAGAGATATACGGTGCTTGCAAATAAGTAAGCTCACAAAAGATAGAGTTTACCTCAAAAGGAAAGGTTACAAGTAGATTTTTCTTGGAAGACACTCAAACTTCTATTCAGGGCCGCCGAACCAAGTTCTGAACTAATAAAAAGGGCATATATACTGCAAACCAATAAACTTTATTTTCATCAGTGATCAAACACATTTTTTTCAGTAGTAAAAAACATGGTTAAAATGAGATTGTTATAAGTCCAAAATAT
>JANTOQ010116488.1:0-25979 GCA_027564595.1 Bythotiara depressa | reverse complement strand
TTTGAAACTGACTAGAATATTCAAAACAAAACAAAAAATGGCTCCTATCAGACGCGTGATGGTAGCTACATTTGCGACTAACATGTTCAAAATCCTGTATCCGCCCCTGTTATCAATTAAAACTTAAACTTTGAGTATAATTTATTTGAGTAACTTTATTTTCCTGTATGAGAGTGTTGATCTCTCTTTGTATTTCACTGATTACATGATCAACACATGTTTTATTTTGCTATGGCTATTGTTTTACCCCTATTAAGCCTGGGTTATTTTTGGCCGGTGAAAGCCTGGGGGGGGGTCAATTTTTCCCGCGGTACAAATCTTATATCTCTTGATCTGTATGGAATTAAGCTTTTGAATTTTTACCAAAGTCACTATGGCCTATTGTCTTGACAATTAGATCAAAATATTTGATAATAACAGGCGCTGCTGACGTCAGCAATTTACATGAGTTTGTGGGATGTTTTTAAAGTAAGTGCGTTGATTTTCCTTTTAAAAGGAAATATTTTCTAAATAAATATTCAACTATGCTACAAACATAAGTATATATATGTTACAATCAGTCACTCTGTTGTTAAAAATACAAAATATAGCCTTAAGGAGAATATGGTTTTCGATCATATTTTTAGCAAATAAGTTTGAAGACATTACCCCCTGCGTCATTTTGCTAAACTTAGGAAAAGTCACCAAATTTTAAGTTAATAACTTTATGCCATCTAAAGTTATTAAAGTTTTAATAATGACCCCCCAAATTTATGTTACATATTTCCAATAATTAACCCCTGGGAAATAAACAAAATAGCAAACGAATGATCAACGATTTGATTATTTTCCGGGGTCACACGCTCAAAGGGTTAAATGAAATAATTTCACAACTGGTACATTTGCATCAAACGGTTAAACTGCTTTCTGGATTCGCTCCAAGATCATACTTCGTCCTGGCAGAAATGAACACCAATTTCCTTAAAACGGCTCTGGTGGTTCTTCTGTTGATCTTTTCTTACTTTCCAGTACGTTCCTAAAGAAATCTAAAGAAATGAAAATAACACAGTAAGAAAAGCAAACAATATCATAGTTCTTTTGATGTAAAAGTTTAAATAATTAATCAGTGGTTTTCATATAAGTAGTAACATTGTAATAGACATATTTTATTGAATACAGCATAGTTTTTCGCAGGCACTTTACTGACAATAAGTCGTATTTAAAATTTAAAACACGAAGACAGCAGATTCGTAAGTCAGCCATTATCAATGTTTTTCAAATTTTTTACGGAATGTATTTTAAATATTTTTTATAATCTTGTTCCTCAAGTAAGATTATATTATGTAAAGATAAATAACAAATAAATAAATAACATGAATAACAAGACGGATAACAAATAAATAAATAAAAATATGTCAGGAGAAATATAACATTTATAATGGTCCGGATAAAGACCAGATTTTAATGCTATTTGAAAAATTATCAACAGAGGAGGAATGATTGAATCGTCACACATTTTTAACATTCGTATAGAAATATCATCCCAACCGTGAGCTTTATTTTAAGGAACGAATTGCAGAAAGAATATATTTATCATTGAATATAATTGTATTAATCTTGTATTCAAAATAAGGGAGCTCACTAAATGGAAAATGTCATTTAACCAGACCCTACAAAACAAGCCGCGGAAGTATTATTCTCCACTAAAAAGAATTATACAAAACCTCCAGCTTTAATGTTTAATAATAAGTTTGTTTCTACTCAACAATACAGAAGCATTTAGGTATGATATTAGATAATACACCACATCATCACGTGAGGGGAACTATTTCAAAAGGTATTGATTGACTTAATTAGATGTCTTTCTAACTGTTTACTCAGATTTACTTTAATTAATATAAACAAATCGTTTATTAGACCACATTTAGATTATGGGGACATAATTTATGACAACCTATCCAGTGACTCGTTTTGCAACAAAATTGAATCTATTCAATGTAATGCTTCTCTAGCAATTGGTTGGTTTTGAGAATTTAGCAGATAGACGATGGTATAGGAGATTATGTTTTTATTATAAAATCATAAATAATCAAACTCCAGTAATACTTAAAACAATTATTACCTCAACCAAGAAATGAGTCAAAACAAATCGTTTCAAAGCCTCTTTATTTCCATCTTTATTTCAGCAAAATTTGTGAACAAATTGATCCAGCAATTAAACACTCTCCTTCGCTAATATTTTACAAAAATTATATACTAAGATTTGTAAGACCCTCTGCAGCACCTGTTTACTATATTAACCATCCTACTGAGCTTAAGTTATTACTAGACTTCGTCTTGGTCTTAGTCACCTTAGAGAACATAAATTCCGTCACTATTTCCATAATCCATAATCCCAATTTGTTTTGTGGAACAAACTCCTTACAAACGACTAAACATTTATTTTTGCATTGTTCTACTTTTTCTACCCAACGTCTTATACTATTTGACAACCTTCGTAAGTAAGAAAATTTATTTGCCACATAAAAAAATCGAAATAAATAACAATACTTATTATTAATTGTTTAAAACGTTACTCAAAATTATATAAATAAATAAATAATTACCCACATACTAATTTGAAAGGAATACCGAAGGGTCAATACAACTCTGTTTCCGTGGTATCCCCCTTATGTGGATATTGCTAAACAAACAAAAATAAAAGAGTGTAATCTAGATGATTTAACCCTATTCAGCCTGGGGGAGGGGGACCCACCCCCCCCCATCCCCATCCCCATCACCATCCCCATCCCCATCACCATCACCATCACCATCACCATCACCATCACCATCACCATCACCACCACCACCACCCTGTCGGTTTAAAAAATATATATTTTGAACCACTGGTGCAAACGAGCTGAAATTTTGTGACTTTTGAAACAAAATGATTTTTTATTATTTGGAATAATGGTTCTTCCGTTGGGATTAGATCCTCAACAGGTGGTAAAAAGGTTTTTTCGATGTCATGATATTATATTACCGTTGGGAAGATAATTTTGTTTAGAAATCAGATTTAATAAAACACCTCGAGGTTTATTTTAGAACATTTAAAGTAGGTCTCAAATTTCTTGGTGACAAATAGACAAAAAAAAGTCTATATCAAAACAAAACAAAACGTCTATATCAAAAGTTATCTAGGGGCGGTCCTGAACCGCCCCCAAAAAGCCTAGTATGAATAGGGTTAAGGTTTGTGATTATTAATAAAGATAGTTATCATCTTCCTTCTCCTGAAAGCCTTTAAAGAATGCGTCTTAATGTTATGCTTGAAAGTATTTGAATTTATCCCTAATTTTAAACCTGAGTTCAGATCATTGCACATTTTTGGGCCAATATATGAAAGGGTTTTATGCCCAATTTGCAATATTCTAGTGAGTTGACTAAGACTTTGTCCCATTCTCCGAGTTGAATGGGCGCTATTTTGAAAAGTGTGTACCTCAGACATGTATTCTGGTGATAGGTCTTTGCGAAATTTATATGCACTCACACAAACACACTTATTAAATATTTCCCAAATTTAAACAAAAATGGATACACTTTGTTTTGAGCTGTTTGTACCTTTTTAGAAAGCCTTTTTATTAAATGCGGATATCATGCTGTGCATGCATAATCAAAATATGGGTGAATGAGAGCATTGCAAAGAGTCCTGCGCATATTGAAATCTAAACATGATTGTTTTCTGTAAAGAAATCTCAATCTACTATTTATTTTACCTAACACCTTTGAAGCCATGGTTTCACCAGAGAGGTAGCCACCTAGTATATACCCAATAAATTTTACACTGGTATTTGTTTAATTTTAACATTCCCGCGCCTTATGTCTAACTCATCCAATGTTTTTAATCGGGTTTTTTTTGTTCCAAAAACTATTCATTTAGTTTCATCTTCACCAAAATGAATACCTTAAGTGCAGGTAAATTCGCGCAGCATTAATTTTCGCGCACCATGAGAATTTCAGCCCAAAGAAATTATGGAGTCAAATTAAGACGAAAATCCTTATACACATTGTGTATTCTATAACATTAACTCTTATGATAAACATCGCAAAAGCTCAAAATCTTCCGTTTGCTATAGGTTTGTATAAGTTTTTAGAAAGATAATTTGATGTGTAAACTTAATCTCCTTGACTTACTTTACTTGTCTTTGCGCTCACTCTCTTAAGTATGTATGTGAAAACACTTTTTTAGATTCGCGACTTTAAGAACGCGCGAATATCTCTATTTTAACTGCGCGAATTTAATATGCGCGAATTTAAAGACGCGAGAAAAAATTGTGCTGCGCGAATTTAACAGCACTTAAGGTACTTAACTTATTTTTAACAAACCAATCACAAAAAAGAATTAAAATTTCTGTTAAGGGTGTTCTCTATTGTCTTTAAATCCTTATCAGTGAAGACCAGACAAGAATCATCGGTATAGAGAAGAAGGTCACAGTTTACAAATTGTGACATATCGTTTATATATATAAAAGAAATATTATAGGTCGTAGTATGGAGCCTTGTGGGAAACCACATAAAAAAGCTCCTGGAATTGAGTATTCGTTTTCAATATTAACAAGAAATTTCCTATTTTCTAAGTATGATTTATACCATGCAATTGTTGATTCACTAAACCCTAGACATTCTAATTTAATTAAGAGGATGTCATGGTCTATTGTATCAAATGCTTTTTGCAAATCTATGAGAATTATACCAGTGAGATTTCCTTCATCAAATCCATTTATAATTGTATCATTTAATAATGAAAGACAAGTATCTGTGGAATGCTTGGCTCTAAATCCAGATTGATATCTATATAACATATTATTTTCATATACTCGGGCACTCTTGTGTTTGTGTATTATCTTTTCAAATATTTTGGATACGAGAGGAAGAAGTGATATCGGTCTTTAATTTTTAGCCTCTAGACTTGATTGTTTTTTATATAAAGTCTTCAGTTTTGCTATTTTGCAGTTGTCTGGGAACGAAGCTAAACGTATTGATAAATTACAGAGTTGTGTGATTGGTTCTGCTAAAGTTGTAGCACCATATTTAAGGAATGTTCCGGATATATTATCAATACCTATTGCTTTTAGCAGGATTTATTTCTTCAAGCAATTTGAAAACTATTTGCGTTGTCGTAGATTGAAAAGAAAAGTTTTTCTTTCCAGATTTATTTGTAGGGATAGGAAGTTTTTCAACTAGGTCTTTTTGGCAAAAAATGACTTAAATATTTCAGCATTAGTTTTAGTATCATATGAAACATTCCCATCCCCTTTTTTGAGACATATTTTTGGAGGTACACTATTTTTAGATGGTAACCCTAAAGATTTTAAACATCTATATTTTCATTTAATTTGTTTTTAATAAAGTTTCTTTTCTTTTTCTTTCTTTTTTCTTGTAATTTAATCTTGTTTTTCTGTACTTTAAGTCATCTTCCTGTAATCTTGTTTTTTTATATTTTCGAAAGCACTTGTCCCGTAGTCTGATTCCATCAATAATCTCCTCATCAATCCATTCAGCTGTATTGCTGAGGCTAGTTTATCAATTATGTTAGTTATTTTATTAATGAAGTCATTATATGCCTCATTAACGTCTTCATATGTCAAATAATTTGGAAATTGAGTTGATGCAAATCTTTCTAATAAAGCATCTTTTAGAGATCTAATTTTTATGTATGTTTTCCAGTTTAATTTTGGCCTTTTCATTTTTCTTGTACAGTTTATCATTTGATGATCTGAAAGGTCTATATCAATAACACCACTTTGAGAAGGTTTTTCCATTGAGTTAGTTACGGTATGGTCTATTAAAGATGACCTGTTAATGATATATTACTTCTCCCTTTAAATTGCTCTTCAATTGTACAAATTCTTCTGTACAGTAGTAATACTTACGATACTATTTGTATCAATATTATTATCTCCAATATAATTAAATATATTCTAAATACTAAAAGTATTGAAGAGCATTTAATATAAACCTCACACTAACCGATACTAGCTAAAATTGTTGTATATATTATGTTTCCTTTTTTTTTTATTCTTGAGGCAATAATCCCTGGCAAAATCATTTTTTGTCCCTTGCGGTTGTTTTTTTTCTGACACCTTACAAACATGCACACTACACATGACCGCGCCACTAGCTGACGGGGGCAAATATTGCATATTGCCAGACTAGTGGCGTTCACAACATATAACATTTAATGAGCGTGGCCCCGCGAGGACAGTAGGTCCCTATACGTGGAGACATTGCTCAATGTCTTATCCGTGAACAGCACAACAAGAATTAAATCAATCGTCTCTATCAAGGTTTCATCGCCTATTCTTTCGTATTGTGGTATCGTGTCTTCTTTCTATCAAGGTTACATCGCCTATACTTTCGTATTGTGGTATCATGTCTTCTTTGTATTAATTTATATTCAATTTTGGGGTTTTTTAAAGTGCGTTATTGTTGTAACTTTTTAGTACTTGAATAGGGAAAATAATTGTTGTGTATAACGTTTTAAAACAGTGGTGGAAATTAAACCTACAGTCCCCGGTGTCCCCGGAAATTATTCAAATCTAGATTCACTTCTTTGCTTTTTCCAATACGGGGATAACTCGAACTTTTTTTTACTCGAACCTTCCTCCATCCCGCTTGAGTTCTGCTTTAGCAAACCCTGGTAATACCGCGGGATAACTCGAACTTTCGTTATCTCGTGCTCTTTTTTCCCCCCTATACCGTGTTTTCAGCCGGATAACCGAACTTCTAAGAAATACACAATATAAAAATTTTAAGAACCACGTAATTTAATCACAATCCAAACAGAAAACGGAAAACTTAGTGTTTAATGTTTTCTTCAAAATGTCAAAAAACATGCTCTGCCATATGAATTTCAAAGTACTGTCTGTATACCTTCGTAGTTCCCATCGTTCACTGCTTTGCTTTTGTTTACTAGGGCTATACAGGAGGAGTGTTTGTCTGCTCTCAAAAAGAAACATATCGTTTTCGCAAACCGATGTTCTTTCCTTTCACCAGATGCTTAACAATCGCACCATTTTATCAACGCAAACGGCGTACCCTAATTCTTCGAATAGTACGCGCTGGAATTATTTTTTGCAAAAATTTTAAATTTGCCAATTATTTTAAATTCGCACAGTGCGGGAATTATTTGAAGGACAGATATTTAATTGAAGCTACGTAACATCTTTTTTTCTTTAACAAATGGGGAAAGTATATAGGAAAGTTATTAAAATAATCAAAGGAAACAAAATGACAACACAATATTGGCAATGTTATTTTACCATGCAAAAAAGTTCTAAAAAGTTTTTTTTTTTTTCAATGTTAATTTCTTCATTCAATGGCAAATTAATAATCTGGACATTATCTAAGTAGATAACAACTTTCTTAGTTTCTTCTAAATCCTTCTCCTCCGCGTCTTCGTCTATTTTGTCTTTCATTTCGTCATCGACGACTTCTGCAGGAATTATTTGAGGGCGGGAATTATTTTCAATACAAGTGATTCAAAAATGGTACATTCAAAAATGGTACATTGTAGGTAATATTCGAGGTGCTTGTACTCTTCAAAGCATTGGGGTATTTCTCCTTGATATGCTCTGGTTCCATTCTGGTGTTTGCAATTTCACATTCAACTGGTTTACAGCTATCTTTGTAAACATGGAAACCTTTTACAGTTGATTGCCATCCCCGTTCTTTCGCAGCAATATTTGGTAATTCTTCATGTGAGTCCGGTTCTTCCAGTCCATTGGTGGTCGTGACAATGTTGTTTTCTAGCTGAAAATATTCGAATCTTGGGAAATAGGTTATTTTACTGAAAGGTGCGATAACATTTTTCTTGATTGTTGGTGAGTGAGAGAAAATTACACTCAAATTTAATGGGATGATTTGTTTCAAAACAATCGAATGTTTATTTGACTAAATCCAAAATTCGAATACTGTAATCGAACATGTGATTTGATTGGACGAGTCCAGTAAGTTAGGACTACAAAAAACTTTGTCAATCGGGATCAAGAACAAAGATGAAATAATTAAATCATGGACACGGGAAACATTAAAGATGCGCTATTTACTGAATGAAAGTCTTGACAAGGCAATTTACAAATGACTTATAGCAATGCGAAGTATTAGTTAACATAGTGAATTTGAAGGAAAATTATTGCAAACGAGTTTGGTATAGGTGACTTTGTTACTTCTGATTGTTAGGGGACAAACTGGAAACATCAAGTCAATATTTCATTCAAGAAAATCACTGGTATATATACAGCAGAAATGGTAGCACCGTGGAAAGAAATAAGTTTGTCGACACTGTTGCCCGATTTATAAGATGTCGAAAATACTGATGAGTTCGTGTTTGTTTACCAAACACATCCAGAGAAGACCCTACACTTGAAATACCAAACACACCCAGGAGAAGACCCTATACTTGAAATACCAAACACACCCAGAGAAGACCCTATACTTGAAAATTGAAAGCTGTATAGGTGGGAAAAGTTCGCCTTCTTGGGATGTTTTAAACAAGCCTTGTCGTTATCGTTCACAAAAGAAACATTGGATGCACAGCGAGCTCTTTGAAGAGTGGGTTGGAGAACATAACCGCCAGTTCGAACAGGAGGGAAGATAAGTAGCGTTGATAGTAGATAATTGTCCTGAACATCCTCGTATCGTCTGTTTAAAGGCTATAACGAGCTTGTGTTTTTATCGCCAAACACAACAATTTGGACATTGAAGTCCAGGTACTGAGTTCTTTCAGTCAGGCAACATATTACTGCCCTAGACAACAACCAAGATATACAAACTTTTAATATTCTTGACGCAATGAATATGCGGGTCCTGGCTTGGGAAGTAGTCAAGAAGGAAACAATTATCAACTGCTTTGACAAGGCGGTATATCAAATACCAGCTGCTAATGATGATGACGACACTTTCAAGGTCCTTGTCGAGGAAGTAGAAAGCCTAAAGAAACTGAAATCACATACGACTGAGTTTACGCCGGAAACGTTACTAAACGTTCACAGAGATGTAGCTTGTACTGAACGATTGATGTATGACGATCAGATAATTGATGAATCATGTCAAACATAATGAAGAATGCGAACGCAGCGTCGATTATTATGAAGATGATAAGAGTGGTGGAGAGAAAAAACAAAGAAAACGAGAAGTAAATGCTGTTATTGATACCCTTTTAACATTCAGCATGTTTATTAATAATCTCGGAAACAAAATAAGGTCTTTAGCTTCCAAAGTTAACAATTTAGTGGAGAAGGAATGGTTAGTGGCGTTGGAGCAAAAATCCATTGACAGTTTGAATTTTAAATGTTGATTACTTTCCTTTGATATTTGTTTGAATTTGTTTGTTTGTTATTCTTCGTTTAGTATAGGACTTTGGATAAATCGAACTTTCGCTAACTTTGAACTTTTTCGTGTTCCCTTGATGGTTCAAGTTAAGGGGCGGCACTTGTAAATAAACAACTTCATTCTCAGGGCCTTTTTACTTTTTGACCTTAGGAAGGCTCACAAAAAAGAAAAAATACCCTGAGAACGCGGTTGTAAATAAAAAATAGTTGTGCAGAAGTAAAGAAAATGATTTTGTTATAATAATAATGTTATGTTAGTTACTGTTTAAAGCAGTACTGTATTTCAAAATGGTGGGAACATAATATGACATCGGGCGATCACAAGTAACAGTTTTTTTTTAACCAATGCATTTGATTTCTTTGTCGTAACACAATCAGTATTTGCGCACGTGCCAATGAGTTTTAATGGGAAAAATCGGAAGTGCACTTATTTAACTGAAGGTTAACGTAAAAAAAAGTTAATGTAATCTACCCAGTTAGTTGCACCATAAAGAGCCTCTCTATAGTGGACACCACTGTGGCCAGAAACGTGGCCCGCTATAAGGACGTGGCCGCAAAGTGCAGGTTTGACACTTTTGTATTTGAAACTGATGTCAACAGACTCCAATAACACACTAATGCTTTGCCCTGGATTTTTTTCAGCCTCGGGGTTTTTTCATATATGTTTTGTTTTCAATTCCAAGACAAAAAGTAATAAACTTTTCGAGAATAAAAAAAAACTAAAATCAAATCAAATCAAGGACATGTATTGCGAAAACAGGACAACACAAGACACAAGAAGATAGGCAATGATCTATGCAAGGCACCACGGTGATATCACCAGAAACTGTTTCCTGTGATAAGTATATATAAGTAAGAAATAAGATGTAATACATATTATTCACATTGAGAGATTTTAAGAATGCTTTTTTATGAGTGATCGATCAATCCGTTCTAAGTTCATTATAAAATTAATTACAAGAGTTTTCACTACCATAAAGAAGTATTTTCACATTTGAAATTAGCACGTAGGCTGTGAAAGAGTTTAAAACAATGGTTGGAAATGTAATACCAATGCAATGCAAAATGCACGTTTGTTCCGCATAGACATATATTAGGTTTATTATGCTCATTTAGGCGACTAAGATAATAAATATGGTAAACAGGTGCTGCAGTGGATCCTATAAATACAAATAGAGATTTTATGAATGACATAACTAGGAGATGTTTAAAGGTTAGGATTGAATTGCTGATGGATGGCACAAACGCAGGGAAAAAAAGAAACTTTAAAACGATTTGTTTGAAAGAATGTGGAAATTTTGGGTTATGAGATAAGATATATAAGCAGTTGATTGCTTTCTTTTCTTAATCTAATCATCTGCAAACCTTTTGGAAGTAAAAGAATAAAGTTAAATGATTCACTAATTCACTACACTCCCCCGCTGAGGGAAACTTCCAGATGTACAAGTACAGTCCAGCCCCTGATTTTTTAGCAACAGATGTCAATGGAAAGTAATAATAACAAACAGACCCATCAACATTATTTTATTGTTATATCTATATAATAACTGCCACGGAATACTACAAAAGAAATTCTCTGGACACCTTCCATCGGAGAGATATTTTGGTGAGATATTTCGATGCCATGGATAGAACAAAAAATATGTACTTTACTTGTACATTTGGAGCATTGTCTCTGCATTGGAGAGTAGGATAGTCATTTAGTTTCATTTCTGCACTTCTACATGGTTTGTAGATGATTAGACAAAGAAAAGAAAACAAATAACCGTTTCGATTATGAATATAATCCGGAACCAACTTGCTTTTGGTAAAATCCTCCAGTTTTGCTCACACTATTGTTTTGTCGATCATAAAAACCATGTACATCTTATTGAAATAAATCAAAAAAATTGTACTGTTTTATGGTCTTGATTTTCATTGTCGCATGGACATAACTTACAGCCAAGATAAAAACAACCGGATAGGTAAAAAACGAACCTAGTGTCTGTAGTAGAACGAGAGTCTAACATGAAAATAGAACACTATCCAAAATAAAATCTATAACCAAAATAAACACTAGTTCCATTCTTAACGCGATTGATTCTGTTAAAGATTTAGTTTCCTCCACAGAGGCTCAACTGAACTTTTATAATTATTCTACCTCTTGCTACTAGCACCTCTACAATGAAGAGTGCAAAATCTCCATTACTATTGTATTTAAATCATTGAGAACGATCTTCAAACCAAAAACAAAACGCCAGTCTTAACTGAATATATAAAAACACTACTACAACGTCTTGAATATCTGTTGCTCCATAATTCCCAATGGGTTATTATACTGTTCATAGGGTCGTGGTTAGAGAAAGCATGTTTTTTACAATGAAATTAATGTTAACATTTTCTTCACAATTTCGTTACCAGGATCCTATTCTTTTTGGATTTATTTTATTTTTTAGAATGACAACTACACTATTTTTGCAGCTGATTACGTTGCTCCATTCACACACTCTCCTTCCCAGACTTATTATTTTAGTTCACAATCTTTCAACCCATTATATGCCTCTGCGGAGGAAAGTGAAAGATCTTATAATAATAACTAATAAGTCTAATATTTAATATTATTATATATTATTATTAGATATATATGAAAGAGAATAAGTTATCAGATATGTAGCTAAAATCAGCGATATTTTCACTACGGTAACAAAAACACTTTTATTGTGCAGAAAGCAATAACAGAGTCCCTTCTGTATTCTACATAGTATGGAACTTTTCTGGTTTTGTACATCTTCATTCGTGGTAAAACCATATTAACTTCGTCTGACAATACTAACATCGAACTACGATGTTATCGTCGAAATTGTTTAAACAAATTCGTACAAAGAACAAAGATTTGTGAATAAATGAATAAGTTTCTGTACAGTACCTACAATACGTAGCAACAGAAACATTTTCTTAATAACAGGTTGTCACAATTTATGTCGCTATCTGTGAGTACATCTTTCATATTAGCAATATCAGTTGTATTCTGTATAAATGTAGAGAGTTGTTTAATGGTGTCTTAACCTTTTCCTTACATTACCCCCTTGCTTATTGTAAACTTCCTATTGGAAATCTTTTTAATTTTATGAAGGATCAGGGGGTCTTGTCAGCTGTTGCCAACTTCGTTTTCTCTTTCGTTTCCAAAAATTAATCCTCTGAGAAAGGAAACCAACAAATAAAACATTATGCATTACAGTGTATAACAGTTAGGTGTTAATTCGAAAAGTTAAAAACACACAAACAGCACACGCTACACCAACATCGCCATAGGAACACACACAATAATAAATTATCCTAGAACTAGTTACAAGTACCATATTGAGTAACAAAATTTATATGGAAATGTTAGTTAGTCATCCCTTACTACTGTACCAAATTATATTACCCAAGCTATAGCAATTCTTAAGACATTGTCAAAATAAGTTTACCAAAGGCACAAGTTTCAAGAACTGGTTTGAACATCCACTACCTTAAAAAATACTTAAATTGCAATACATCAAGAGTACCTCAAAGCAACTAAATCTTAATTTTTGTGAAGCACTCACTTTGATCATACTGTATATGGTCACATGCTCAAGATATTGTTTTCATTGAGACGGTGGTGCTGCGTATTAACAAATTCCTGTATGTTTTTAGTGTTTTCGTTGAGACGGTGGTAATGTGTATTAACTCATTCCTGTATGTTTTCAGTGGTGTAATGTTAAGTGCTGTAGATTCTACTTTTTCATCGCGCATATTGCGTTAAATGTTCGAAACGGTAATACTAATAAGTGATTGTTTGAAACGGAACATTTAAGCAACGTATTTGAAAGAGAAGTTATTTTTGGAATTTGTACATTAATCATCTATTTAAATGTATAACTCTTTGCAAAGGAAAGGAAACGTTTGACCATGTATGTTGATAGAGACAAAGACATCATTACTTACTTTAAAAATGTTTGACCCTACACGTTGATATAGACAAAAACATCGTCACTTTCTTCAGAAACGTTTGACCATGCATGTTGATAGAGACAAAATAACGTCACTTACGTTAGATATACTTAAAAATTCCGATTCACTCGCCAGTCACACGTAACATTCGAAACAGAAGTCTGCCATATGAAATTTCTGCCAATTTATGAAGAAGTTTATTTACCTATTTTGCTTTAGATCACCAAACGTCTGTCAGATATGCGCATGCGCCAATAACAGATGTAATGTTTTATGTTAGGTGTTAGTTCTCGTAGTAAGTACATAGTTGCTGAAATAATATACCTATAAAGAATATATATAAAGAGTAAACCTTCTTCATGGATTTTGATTGGAAGAAATACTATATTGGAAAATTACCCTGTATGTCTAAGTTATCGACATTTAATAGTTCTTTGTCATGCAGCATATAGAAGTGGATGGAACGGCAGGGCATTTGGTACAAAACGTAAGCTTCAATTATGCAGCTGAATAATTTATAAGACTCTTAATTTAAACAGTATTTTGATGAAGCTCGTAAAGCGCTCACAACATTAAAAACACACATAACACTAAGAACATCATGTGACAGAAATGAGTTATGTGCCTGTGAAATATAAACAGCTTTTTCATTGGTGGGTGAGCTTAATATATAAGCTATTTTGCTAATCTGTTGGAACTTTGTCTTTTCATGTAGATGAGAATCTAATAAATGCTTGGATTTGAGAGAGAGGAGAGAGATTAATTATTAAAGTTGAAAATTTCTTATTTTATAAACGTGTTGCTTTGATGAGAATTGTCTTTGACCGCAATTTAAAACGCCATTCAAGATTGAATAGATTCTCTATGCGAAAGAAAAATGCATGGTCGGAGTTGATTATTATATTTTTATGAAATGGTAGAGCGAATTTACTTACGGTTTTCATTTTTTTATAATACTTTTTTTGCGTGGATTATTATGGCTATTATTTTAGCAAATTTGTAATGGTTTACTTCAAATACAATGGGAAGCAAAATATATAGGGAGAGAGAGGGAGAAAGAGAGAGAAAGAAGAAGAAGAAGTACAGTAATGAAGAATAGTATATTATTATAATGATGGTTATAATAATTATTAACTCGTTCACTAATATGAAGATTTCTCCAAATGGACAAGTTCTTTTTAACGTATTTAAATTATTTACAGAAGTTCTTCTTAATATTTCACATTACACAAAAGTACATATATATATTTTTCTCTTTCATAATTAATTTCATGTCGATAATCGAGTACGAAAGTATATAATTATCAACTTTTTTTAATCGCCTCTGCAATATTGACTTCTGATCATATTGTTCATATGTATATATAATTTAAATTACTTTTATACATTACACATATCTTAGTTGCATGTTATTTTGTCTTTATATACATTATCACATATCTTAGTTACATGTTATCTTGTCTCTGCACAAACGTTAAATTGACCATTTAGGTTGTGTCAACAGGGTATCAATTCATAGCTAATGAATTGCTGACGTCAATAATATAAATATTTTCATGATCGACGTCAGAGTCAAATAATAGTTGTTTATGTTAAATGTTTATGTTAAAACGGGTTGAGTGTCCAATCCCACATAAAAATTACGTTTCTTTTAATCCTGGGGCAAAGTTCACCTTATTTTCCTTTCAAATCACAATCTCATTTTGTACGTAGAATAGTTTTTTTAAATTACCATGTTTGACATTTTGTGTGTCAGACCGATGTCAATATACTTCATGTCAATGCGGCTTAATTTGAGCACTCTGGATCGGATCGGATCGGATGCGAAGATAAATCTTGTTCTTATAAACAACTTCGCTTTGCAAACATATATTTGTTTTGAAAATATGCATACATTAATTACAAGATACAACAGGAACATTAGCATAGAAAACTAATTGTATGTTTTTGTTGGGTTTGGGTTTTTTTCCCCCTAAACTTATTCTCTGAGAGCATTACAACCATGCACATTTCGCAATACTGCACCATAGGGGCACATTCGCGTATTGCATTACAGGCATCAATTGTGGGCACATAAACATATATAAACGTGATCTATGGATTGTTGTGAAGAGATCGTCCTCCACACTGTGCCGTGGATAGGATTTGAACTCGTTACCATCTCATCTCATCTCATCTCATCTCACGTCGAATTTTATTGCTTCTTCTTTTCTCCTGTTTTAAATGTTTATTTATTTTTATGTTTATTTATTTATTTTTCCACCAGTCAATAATCCTTTAATGCATAGTGTCCCTGGAAAAGGATCCAAATCATACGTCATTTCCTTGCTTTTATTTATTTTTCCTGGTGCTAATTATCGGAAATGTAATGTAAATTAAATTTGTAAAAGGTGATACTGGTACCTCGTGAAATTATGAAGGTTTCTAATGGGAAGTTTAATATAACCAGTCTTGTAGCTATATAATGTTTAAACATAGAACATTCAGTAACCTTTGCATTTGCAATATATACTAATTTACATGGAAGATATTAGTGTTTGTCAGTCCAGTATTAGAACTCATAAAGATATGTTATATTTATCGTGTTATGAACCTAAATGGCAACGTTGGGTTGCGTTTCGAGAGATACTTCTCTCGGGTATCTAAACGTGAAGGTGTGAAGTAACTAAATTTTATAAATGGACTAAAGACTACACTTGAGTTCTGTATCGAACATTTGAGCGAATAGAAATTTGTAAACCTTTCTGAAGCAAGTAGCCAACAGGGGTGTTCTAGGAAAACGTGGTTCTAAGGGTGGATGTGTCAGTTCTGGCAAGGAGCTGTTCTAACCAAATGATGAGTTTGGCCCTTCAGTAGGGCCCCATATAATTTTCAGGGTAGTGTTGTTTTGGCAAGTGTGGCAATGCTATGAATTGAAAAAGCAAATAAAACATCAAGCGGTTTTAATGAATGTGTAGTCAACAGTGGAAAATTAAAGCAGGAGAAATGAAGTTTTACATTTTAAAGTCCTACGAACCACGTCCGAATCAGGTACTGTTCTCTCAACACACTTGACAACACCCTTGCGTGTAAGATAACTGTAGGTAGTTCAAAGCTATAGAAAGTCAAATGTCCCAAACCCCACTGGTCAGCGACTCAATGTTAAAGAAATACACCACCCTTATTTATTGCTTTTGCACTTAATATTTGGTATATAAGTTAACCAAAATTATCAATAGTGAGTATCACGACACAGTATAGTAAGTATAACGAATTGAAACGAATAAAAGAAAGTTCGTTTTTCCGAGAATGCGTTCAACTAGGAGATTTTATAAGGGTTTGTAACCATGAATCAGGAAGAATCAACATTTAAGGTGAAGTTCGATGTACCGAAAGTTCCTTTCTTCTGGGAGAAACTGTATAAATAACAAAGTTTACTTCTGGCTAGGCGTTTCAATACACTTAAACTTTTATTTATCTGAAAGGTCAGGTACTTGCAAAGGTACCCTGACATCGTTTGGTAAAATGTAACTACATTCAAAACTCATCAGAAAACTTTAGCTATGATAATTTTAAAACAATACATTTGTAACCATACCAAGCGATTACCGATTTAAATTATAAAACGGATGCATTCTAAATGTTTATTTACATTCCAAAAATAGATAGTTTTCGTTCGAACGCGTTCGAATTCGAATATTCGAACAGTCCATAATAATATATCACGAACTAAACAAGAATGTGTAAACATATATTTCACATACATTTCTCCGAGTTCTTTTAACATTTGGTCGAGATTTTCGTGCATGTTTAGATAGAGAAACGCTGAATATGAATTCGGAAAAATGTATATTGTACGATCTCCTCCCCGAATGCTCATCAAATCCTTTTTCCAGGTGATGGAAATATAATGCAAATAATTAGCATAATTAATTAGAAAATTTATATTTTGCTTCAAAAAATTGAAATTAATAGGTTACATATATCAAAACAAATTATTAAAGAAGAATTGCTATCTACCGCAAATGTTTTATGGCTGACATTGAAGGAGGAGTTCGTGTAAATTAATACCACTAGCCTATATGAAGGAGAGTTAAAAAAAACTGCAATCTAACTTGATGAGTTGAAACGTCTTTTAATCGTATTTATTGGTTAAAATTAGATACTTGTTTTCATGTACGTAATGGGTTTGTGGGAGATTTTGATTTTTCTTATAAGATATTTCTTTCTTCGTTTTTAATCCAAGCGCCTTATTGAGTTTTCTTGATACTACATAGATTTAATAGCGGAAAGATGTAGTTTGGTATAAGTGAATTTCTATGTATGTATGTATATTTAAAGATTTCGTGTAAAATGGAATTAATTTGCCTTATTATTTCTCAAGGTTAGATCAAATAAATTATTTTCGTTTCTGAAATTCGTACTAGACGAGATAAAAATAAAATACATACAAAATTAAAAATATCACTTAATTCACATGTACTTTCCTCTTTATGCACAAATCAAACATTTAACAGGGTAACTCCCACGTAGCGGCTATACGGGGATGTGCCTACCAACTGGGTCCTACTTTTAGAGCAAATGCCCTAAAAATGGGTGGTGCGTTATGCCTTGTGCCCTAAAATTGGGTATGATTGTGGGTAGATTTCCTTAAACTTGGGCATCGACATTTTCCTGCGATAAGATATGAAAGCTACCATAACAAAACCGGCAGATCATAAGCCTCTTAAGAAGAATGTTTTAAGAAGAAACAAGGAGATCTTCAGTTTCGTTTAATTGAATATACTTTCTATCTATTTTTATTAGAATCCTTTATAACTTTATGAAGAACTGGGAGGTGTAATCAACTTCATTTCCCGCAGGGATAATTTCAACCAATATAAATCAATTATATACAATCAACTTTCTGTTGTAGAGGCTTCACCTGGAATTTAACGATCTTGTGAAAATCTCGGAATACAAACCGTTCATCCTCCTGAAGAGCCGTTGTGGAATAGAGTGTGAAAGTTTGAAAGAGATTTAAAGCATTCAGTTTCTTTTTAAAAAGTTTACTTAGTCTCCCTCATATTTTCAATAATTAATAATTAACCCCTGGAAAAAGGGAAAATAGTACGTATATGAGAATTGATTTCATTCATTTCAGGGGAACCAGTAACGGTGGTAGAAGCTAGACTAAGGATTAAGAACGTAGTGATAATGAAATAAAAGCTGATACGACCTCCTGTTTTTTCATAAATTATAAAGGTTTCTAATATACAGTTTGCAATAGGCAGGGGGTATAAACAAGCATTACAGGAATAATCAGATCACGAGAGAGCAATCTGCAAATATTTTCCAAAACCTTAACTAACAAATAATTTTACTGTACTTCAACTTTTCTTATTCGTTTTCTTGTCAATAAAAATGTGTTCTCCTCCATGTTCTCTTTCTTCAGTATTTTCAAGGAAACTGAATCCTTAAATCTCCTTCAATCTTTCGCACTCTCCTCCACTGTGGCTATTAGGATAATAAGTGAAGCCTCTGCCCTGGAAAAGAAATTTGATTGTATTTGATTTATTTATTTTATTGAATTATCATGGGGCGGTGAAGTTGGTCATTGCTGATTATATCTCCTGGGTTTTCATAAAATTAATAAAGACATACAGGGGGAGGTATATCTAGGCACTAACTCTTTAATTCATGTGTCCCCGGAAAGGAATCAAATCATTGATCATTTCTTTGTGATTTTGCTTTTTCCAGGGGGTTAATTATTGAAAATATAATGTAAAGTGATTCTAATTATAAGGCCCCTTGGTTCCTCATAAGATTATAAAGATAATTATGAGATTAATACCCCCTGCTTCATCATAAGATTATAAAGGTTTCCAATGGGAAGTTTGGTATAATCAGGAGGTGTGCTTATGAATTCAAGGATTGATGAATTAGAGCACCATACACAAAATCTGTTGAATTTGTCACGTCATCGCCCAAGATCTGTTATATATCTTCAACTGTCAATAAAGTTAGTTTCTATATGTATTTTGTCTTAAGCAACGCTAAGGGATTTTTCTTTCCTTCCAATGTCAATAAAGTTAGTTTCTATACGTCTTTTGTCTAAGCAACGCTTAGGGATTTTTTCTTTCCTTTCCTGAGAATTGTTTAGATCATATAGATCTATATGGTTTTTATCAGCATATGGTGTTTTTCAGCATGCTTTTGTCGGGTCAGTTTCTTTGAATTCCCAACAGACCATTAATAAATCATTGCAATATCTTCTTTCTTGTCACCTTTTTTCTAGATTTCTCTTGCCTTTTTTTCTTTTCTTGTCTACTATGTTTTGAATCGTAGGTTTTAGAACTGCTTTTATGTTATTTGAAAGCTGCCAACGAAGGTGATTTAGGAAACAATTGTTCAAGTGGTGAGAAATGATGCATTTGGCTTTCCTGGCAAAATGAGCTGTTCTAAAGATTAGATCTTCCTTTCCTGGTAAATTGAACTGTTCTATGACTTAATTTTCTGACTTCATTTCAAAATGAAATGTTTTAAGAGGAACCGCCTCGTTTCATAGAAACATAGAAGTGGGGGAAAAGAGGTATTTTAAAAGAAACCTCCATTTTTCTCTTCATTTGATTCAAAAACTTACTTCCTGACACCGGTATTTTTAGAACAACTCTGCTGGTTGCCTCTGAATATTGTCATTATTTGAAATAAACACTTCTTATACACTTTATTAAATACAATATCCATTTAATGCATAGTGCCCCTAAAAAGGAATCAAATCATTGGCAATTTCTTTGCTACTTCGCTTTTTCCAGGGGGTTAATTATTGGAAATGTAATGTAAAATAAATTTGTTAAAAAGCTGATAAGACCCCCTGATTTCTCAAAAATTATAAAGGTTTGCAACGGGAAGTTTAATATAACAAGGGGGTACGCTTATGCACTAAAGGGATATGTTGATGTTAGCTACTTTTATGAAAGATGAAGACAATTACACTCATGAATACAGATATCTATGTACGAAAGTTTATACCTCCTGTCTAAAATAAACATCTTACTGGAAACCTTATTAATTTTTGAGGTAGCGGGGGGTCTTACCAGCTATTAAGAACTTTATTTTCTCTTGTATTTCCAATAATCAACCCACTGAGAAATAGCAAATTAGAAGAAGAAAATTTGGTTGAGGGTAACTGGTATTAAAACGTCAATTTTTTAAATTTCTCCGCACGCATGCGCTTTATGCAATTAATTCTTACCAATGAGTGTTCCAAGTCAATAAAAAGCATAGGAAAATAAAATTGGAGCATTTTTTCCTATATGTAGATCGGATTTTATCTTATAAATCTCGCTACAAGCTTGGTCACATAATTTTGTGCCAAACTAACCACAATTGGTTCACCACAAGTGATGTTTGAGTGAATACAGATATATAGTTTTTTCATTATACTAACGACCGTGAGATGTTTTGGTAAATTAGTAATTTAGTAACCGTGGTTGAACACCGCAGTTGAACAGGGGGCTCGCTAGTCATTTTGTGACGTCTTTTGAAGTTTTTCGTAAGAAAACTCTGGTACTTATGCTTCTACCAATTTCCACAAGTTTCCACAACTACTCCTGTCCTTGTTCTTTGCTCATTTGAGGGGGAAATAGTAAAACATAAATGGGGTCTAGATACGCATAATTGCCACAAATTGTGAACAGGATTCTTGTAGTAAGGAATACTTCAATACCTGGTACTATCGCTTGCCAATTAATTAAAAGTGTTAAGTAAAGTATTATCATATGGATTGGTGTTAGTTTTTCGATACATTTTTGTGATAATATAATAACACTCTGTTTGGTAAAATCTAAGAAACGTATTTTAAGGAACACTCTCCCTCGTTCAGGATGAATCTTATTTTTGAATCTTATATTTCTGCGTACAAACCTCTAATATGACTGATATTTAAATCCGCTCATTCCTAGTGTCCCAAGAAATCAATTAAATTGATTATCATGGGATTAAGGACAGAAAAGGGTAAATAAAATTCCACTATAAAGTTTGATATATTCAAAATGTAAAAAATATCAACGCAAATAAGTTTGTTTACTTGTTTCTAAAGTGATCGACATTTTATTTCATTGTATATATTTGTAAGTTTATCATTTGCGTAAATACTGGTAGGCTTTTGTGTGGAAGATATTCGTTGGTAAAATAAGCTAATAAGAAAATATTATGCATTGCGGAGGAGAGTACTTGATAAAGGTATTATTAAGCGTGTGTGTTGCATGCTCTATTTCTAAATTTTGTTGTTTAATATGTTAAGATATATTAGTCATTTCTTATCTTTTGTGGCTGGTGATACTAGAGTTTCACACTCTAACGCTTTGACTTTTTTATTGGATTCTGACTACACAAACTGTTGTAAATAGTTGTAGATTGAGGATTAACCGGCGCTTGTTATTTTTATATCGCGCGTTATTGTTTTCTTCATTCTGATTGAGCACAAAAGATCGATTGAAAATATGCTACCGGCCAATGGGCAAATCATGGTCACACGACGTTCATGGTCACACGACGTTGCAACAACGGTACAACAACGTCTGTAAAGTTTCTTCAACGTTGTCTGGACGTTGTTTGACCATGATGTGCCCATTGGAGGCGATGATATCGATACAGATGACAAGTGTAAATGAACGTTTTATACAAGAGTTTTAAATATTTTAAATATGTAAGTAGAGGGTAGCCATTAAAAGAAATTAAGGAAGATTACGCTTAGAAGAAGCATGGAATCAAATGTGGACAGAGGAATATAGTTAATAGGACAAGATGTTATCCATTGGAGGTGCAGCATTGTGCAGTTCCAGGATCTCCTTGAATGGGTATGTTAAATCTAATGTAATACGGTTTATTGATAGTGTCTCGGGAAATTATTCAAATCTATATTCATTTCTTTGCTGCTTTGCTTTTTCCAGGGGGTTACTACTTGGAAATAAAAGGAAAATTAAAGTTGATAAAAGTTGATTAGTCCCCTTGACCTTTTCTAAAGTTTTAAAAGTTACTATTAGGAAATTTAGAATAGACAGGAGGTTTTATAGGGGGGTTAAACTGACGTAATATGGGTTATGAATAATGATTTTATTGGAGCTTGAAACATAAGCATACCTCCTGGTTATATTAACCTTCCCATTATAATCCTTTATAATTTTATGAGGAGCCAGGAGGTCATGTCAGCTTTCGCCAAATTTGTTTTACATTATATTACCAATACTTAACCCCCTGAAAAAAGAAAAATAACAAAGAAATGACTAATAATTTGATTCCATTCCGGGGGCACTATGAAATAAAATGTTATGCTGCAGGCAATAATTTAGTGTCAATGTTTAATTAGTCTAACCATGGACATCCATGGTCTGACACGTAGGCCCACTGATAACCGTTTGGCCTCGAATAAGCACGTAGTTTTCTATTAAAGAATTAATAAGTGTCAGTAATAAAAGCCTCCCTACAAATACCGATACAGAGAATGCATCAGCAACAACCTATTGACAGAGACAGTGGTGGAAACTTTTTCTATTGACTTTTCAGAGTTAAGAACTGTTTTAAGATGTTTTACAATACGACGCATGATGATCCTTATTGAATATCGTATGCTGTAAAAGCTTGTTTTTCCCCACTTCTACTATTCCAAAGATTAATAAACACCGGTCTCAAGTAAACGCCTACTAAAAAAGTGTAAAACTTTAGTAAACTCTGGAGGCCCCTAATAGGGGATTTACGCTTCTCTTTGCTTTATAACCATTGCATTGTTTTCGATTTAACCCTATTCATAATGTAGGGGGGGGGGTGGAATCCACCAGGGCTCCGGTGTTTTTTCTATTACTCCATTTATAATGAATTATAATTCTGAAATTTTGTGACTTTTAATATTTTATCAACACATTCCTGTTTTTTGAACACCTGAATACACTCGAACTTCTCTATGGCGGACGTCACCTAAGGTTCCTAAAAATGTGTCCGTTATAAAGACCTTTCTGCTAAGTAGAGGTTCCCAGTAATCTAATACTTAGGGCTTTAGAACTTCTATTTTCCTGCATTTACATTAGAGAAGTAGAAACATACCAAATAAAAATAATAATATTTGATGAACAAGACAATAACATGACGTCACACCCCACTAATTAGACATCAGGGAATAGACAATCCAAATGCAATCATTGATAAATATTGATTGGTCTCTGCTTTATATGTTGTACTGTGGTGACTTTTGTGTATTCGTAGTTGTCCATGTTTTTTCTTTGTTTGTTTTTTCGATGTGTGTATATGTAATTTAGTATTTATGAATAATAAACACAAATGTTGATCTGGTTTGAATACAGCACACGCAATAACACGATTCATAAGGTTTAGTGTCTCGGTCGAGATTAGTTGATTGTAAGGATTTCTTTATTCCATGATTTGTTCAGTGTTTCTTTTGGCTTTTCCTTCAAAATAAAAATACTCACCTATAAAGAAACGTTAAGCTATGAGGATTACTGATTAGTATTTAACATTCATTCAAAATTCATTCATGGGCACATCATGGGCACACAACGTCTTTTCAATGTCGAATAAACGTTACAGAAGTCGATATAACGTTGTTTCAACATCGTGTGACCATGATGTGCCCAGTGGGTAGTTCTCAGCTGCTAATGGTGTGCTACGTAAAGTTAAATCAATCCAGGAAGAGTAAAACAACTGATGACGAATGCAATTCCTTGAAACATTTTGCGCTAAGGACCTAGGGAAAAAATAGTGGTGGCACATCGAAAGCGAAATATTAGTGACTCCGTAAAGGGTCCCTAATGTTGTGGCCCGAGGGTGTAAAATTTGGATTAGAGTGCTCTAGAATCGCCGGAAAATGCATATCCTTAAATTTTGGATTGAGTTTTGTGACACTGAAAATGTGTAACATGTACCTAATCTGCCATATATGACATATAAAAACCTGTTCAAATGTCCACAAAAAAGAATCTTTCAAGCAGGGGGACTTTTTTACCTTATCATTAAATTTATTGTATCATTTTAATTGTCATTTAAAAAAAACTATTCAGGAAAAAGCTGGGGGCAACTGTACCCTGCCCCTATGGGTACTACGGCTCTGACGCTATAACGAATGTCCGCTGTGTAGAAGATTTTGACTCCTTCCTTGTCACCTGGGCTGAACGGACACAATGGCTTTCGGACATTCACATAAGATAACCTGGTAAAGTCATGTGCGTGGATCTCGTCGTATCAGTGGAATTCTATATTGTAGTGAGAGATCATTTGATGTTGGACGGCTTCGATCATTACCTGCTCTTCATTACGTCCCCAGCAACGATTGTTCTTAGATACAAAATATTATTTTACCAGTTTGTCTATTTTAGAGACAATGAGTGGGTGATAGTTGAAAAAAGTAGTTTTTGTGCAATGCGGCTATGACGAAATCAAACTAACTAAACCTTTACTGGATTATATTTTGACTCTACAGAACAAAAAGCACACATAAACACACATTCAACCTTGTACCAAGCACCCAACGCTAATTTCCTACTCCGTATATAGGTATGTCATAAAAAGCAAAATGGCCCTGTGATCGAGATTGCCAACCATTAAAATCTACAATACATATCAACAAATCTGCAATCAGAATTTGTAATCAAATTAAAAGTTTCACTTATAAGGAATAATACTGTTTACCTAAATATGTGCATTACATTGCTATATATTGTCTGGCCACTAATTGGGCAAATGATTATTTATTTTGGAACGTACGTTTCAAATTATCACTTTAATGCCTAGTGTCCCCGGAAAGGAATAAAATCTTTGGTCATTTTTTTGCTAATTTGCTATTTCCAGGGGTAAATTACTATATGCTATTAGCAAGTCTTTCATCCTTAGAACCTCTTTGGAGGAGAATGATGTTATCAAATTATCCAGTATGAGAATTCCTTTTGGGACAATATTGTTAAACGACCATTTACATTCTACATTTCAGCGAGATGTACTCCACGTCAGCAGCGATTGGAAGCAACTTAGTTAGTCAAGGGGAAGGAGATGGAAATACAGGTAGAAAAAATTTTTCTTTGTCTTTCTTTTGTTGAGCTTATTACAAAAACTAATACCGCATATTAAAATAATTTTTCAAAACCTGCTGTTAACCTATGCACTTGTCGATATTATTGCATCTCACATAAAGTTTTAAAAGCAAATGCGATTTTTGTTTCGCCCAGCCAACTACAAATTAATGAATTGCATAAAACGAAGAAGAAAACAGCGTAATTCAAACTGTGTGTGTATACGTAAAAATCTTCTCCAATGACGTCATTATAATTTTAACCCTTGCATTGTGACCCCAGAATTGAATTTCACCATTTGTAATTTCTTTGATATTTAACTTTTTTCCAGGGGGCTAATTATTGCAAATAAGATGTAAAAACATGTTGGTAAAAAAACGATAAGACACCCTGGTTCTTCATGAAATTATAAAGGTTTCCAATGGGAAGTTTAATATATCCAGGAGGTATGTTTATGCATTAAAGTGTGTTTTAAAATATTAAACATTAAACATATCTTATTAGCGATAACTATTTCCACCAATATCAGACTGTGTATTTAGGCGCGTTTGTTTAACTCCTTCTACCACTAGAGAGGTTAAGCAACCGAGATTCTACGACGACGACGTAGTACAGGAGCTTTGGAATCCTCGGTTGGGTAGGA
>JANTOQ010116377.1:0-15875 GCA_027564595.1 Bythotiara depressa | reverse complement strand
CCGCTGTAATTCTTTGACTCTAATCTGTGGCAAGCTTCGATTTCCTCTTTTTTTACATTAACTTTAATTTTACTAAAGAGCTGAATTACTGAATTCTCAAGGTTTTCGTTGGTTACAATTTTAGGTATACCTGCAATCTCAATATTATAGGTCAGAAAATTAATAACAGATAAGAACAGCTCAATTTAGCAGGATATAGGCAATTTTTTATTACAGTATTATAGTGTAGCTCCTCCTCGTTTGTCCAGGAAACAGCTCTTTTTTTTCGCAAGGGGAGGAAAGTAAAGAACAGCTCTATTTGCTAGGACTGACATGCTTCTTGAATACCTGTTTCCTAGAGCACCTCCGTTGGCTGTTTTCACATATCCAATAGTTTTGGTAAGCTTTGAAACAGTGAAAGAACCAAAGGTTTTGGGATTCGTTGATCTCCGGCTCTGCTACAGCACTTTGGGCAGCTCAAGTAACCATGTTGAGTATGTGCAAGCTTCGTTAGTTTAACACTCTCCTTCTCACACCTGTCATAAATGAACCCTCAACCTTCTTGTTTGTAAATTATATCGAACTTATCTGGTAACGTTTGACCAAGGAGGTTCACACGCTGTAGCAGATTACACCTTTTGAAGGGCCAACGCCCAATTTGATCAAATTATTTTTCGACGACCGGAACGAAACGAACACACTCCGCCTCCGGGGATTAAAATAAAGCAATAACATACATTTTTGGAAAGTTCATTTCAAGGGTAATTTATTTAACATTGGTGGTATCTAGTACAAAAAGACTAATTAAAGCCAACAATAATAAATAAAATATTAAAAACATATAAGTGCTTACACATTACAGGGTCAAAGCCAACAATAATAAATAAAATATTAAAAACATATAAACGCTTACACATTACAGGGTCAAAGCCAACAATAATAAATAAAATATTAAAAACATATAAATGCTTACACATTACAGGTTACACATTACAGGTTACACATTACAGGGTCAAAGCCAACAATAATAAATAAAATATTAAAAACATATAAATGCTTACACATTACAGATTACACATTACAGGTTACACATTACAGGGTCGGGCTAACCGGATATTTAAACCGTGAAAAAATTACGCTGTTATTTTATTATCTAATTTAGAAAAATTAAGCATTTTATTTCAATGTAGCCCTACCAAAAATTAAAAAACGCCGTATTTAAAATAATAGCGAGTTGAGATCCCTGTCATCATCGTCATTTTAGTAAATCGTTACAACTTATAGGGGCTGGATGATAAGACTTACAGTCTTCTGCAAGCTCCTGCCATGTTTATTTTATGTTCAGTAACATCGATGTAAATAACTTTAACGGCGAAATACAACCTAAACCTTAAACCTAAAAAAAAACCTATACATGTTTTATATTCTTTAATTTTATATCATGTAATTTGTTATGTCAATTATTCAAACTTGTAAATATTTTTATTGACGAAATACAAAACAAAACAAAAGAGCTTATAAGCTAAAGCAAAATAGGTATCTCGACCGACAGGTAATTCGTGATTTAATTTAGTAACTCGCATGTAGGCCTAGCCTACAGTGTCGGAAACTCTGCTCTGCGTATAATCTACGCTATAATTATTTCTAAGAACAAAAGGTACGCATAAAAATTTTCTTACGAATAAAAAGAGGTTTCTGGTGCTTGCGTTATGGTTATATAAAAATACAAAACCGTTAAATCTTGGGTAAATACTCTTGGATTACATTTGGACTTGCGCGATTCGAGTTGCGCAAACAAACAAACAAACGTTCATCCATAGGTGTGTTTCATCCATTTTATTTTTAGTGCGTAGTTATAGTTTGCCTCCAGAAATACATCAAGTGACTCATAGCACAAATAGTGTTTATAGAAGAAAAAAGAAGAACGAGTTAAGAATAAAATGTGGTTTAAAATCAGAAGAAAAAAAAACATTGTTCTCTTTACATACATGTTTTACAAAATACTTGTGTCTTCCAAACCAACCTCTTTCTTAGCTCCTGACTTTTTGAGTGAGTGGGAAAATTATTTTTCTTAACCCAGTTTCATTATTATGAAGTACCTTATTACTTCAGTTCACGCCCTTTGAGTTTTGGGCGCAAGTTAAAGCAAGTTACTTTCTTCACGCAATAAGGTGCGTAAATATCAAACGGACGAGGAAGTTTGGACAGGGTTTCTGTTATTTGGTGAAAATGCAAATTTACACTATTTTTTAACAAATTTACACTATTTAAGGTAGTTTCTAGGGATTTATACCACAACGAGCGCTCCAATTAACAGGAGCGCAACTCGGGAATTCAAAACGTCACCGATTTGCGCTCATGTTAAAATTGGATACAAGGACTGGGAACAAGCTTACAACTCGGCGGGGTGCAACTCGAAGTGCGCAACTCGAAAGGTAGCACACTCGTGTTTCTGTCAACGAAGGGTTTTAAAAGGAAATTTTATTGTGGAGAATAATGATTTGAAATTATCAAAATATTTGTATGTTTGTATAAAGGATTGAAAAATTACGTTTTTCAAATTCGTCAGTTTTTCAGAAGCTTCTTGGAGAAGAAAATATTCTGGGTTAAGTTTTTGTATGTTCTCATTAAAAATATCAAGGATCGAAAAAATGTGTGTTAGTTTGATTTTCTGTCGCCATAATAAACCCGTTGGCACATCATGGCCACACGACGTTACAACAACGTCTGTAATGTTTATTCAACGTTGTCAGGACGTTGTTTGACCATGATGTGCCCACTGGGAGAAAATTATTTGAAATTCTACTAAATTCTGCTAAAAAACACAGGTGCTTTGGATTTCGTGACACTTCTCTTCAATGGTTTGAATCATACCTTTCTGACAGAAAATAGCTCACTCTAGGAAACAACATGGAGTCTGATCTGTTACAAGAGGATGTTTATAGTGTTCCTCAAGGTTCAGTTTTAACACACCCACTTTTTCTACTCTACATATACATAGATTATTTAAAATCAGAAATTCATATTGTCATCTTTGTGATACAATTATTATACTCACAAAAACATGTATACCTTCATTTCAAATCTAGAACTAGAAATTACAAATGTTGACAGATGGCTTAAACAAAACAAAATGACAATCAACACTAAAAAAGCGGAGTATATTTTCTTTGGTGACAAAAATAAACTAAAAGATCTTGACAATCAAACTGTCAGGTACATGGGTATTCCTCTTGAGCGTAAGGATAAAGTAAAATATATAGGAGTTATTTTTTATGAGAATCTGCAATGGCACTACCAAATCAAAAACATCAAACAAAAAGTATCTTTAAAACTATCTAAAATAAAGTCCACTGTTCCTTCTTTGACCAAGTTCACAAAAGAACTACTGATTAAAATGCACTTGTTATGTCATATTTTCACTACTGCTCACCGGCATGGGCTTGTGCGGCTCCTATTAGTTTGAGCAAACTTGATAAAAAACTGCAAGAGGTCAGAAGCTTTCTTGAGAGGGAAGGTAATTTTACGATTCATGAATTGATTTGAAAAAACGATTCAAAACTATACTTACTACTAAAGCACTGAGTCAACTTGCTCCAGACAACGTGTGCACAAAATTTAACTAGCCAAATAATTGCCACACTCATAATACAAGAGGACATCTGTGACAGATGAACGAAGTTTGTTAAAATTCAAATCTTCTATTTCAGAATATTTCGGAAAATTTTAATCCTGTTTCTTGAGATAATTTATTTTTAATTATTCAATTAATTATTAAATTGTTAAATAATTTTTGTAATAAATTACTGTTGAACAAAGGTTTATGAAAAGAAGTATTTGTGTTTCTTGTATTTTATATATTGGTGTTTGTATTAGCTAAATACATTTTTTGAAGATATTTGGGACATTGTCATTTTTTAACTTGTACATAAATGAAAGTGCCTGATAAACATTTAGTTGATAGACGTTAAAGACTTTTAAATCTTTCAACAAAGGTTCAGCATAACTAGATTTGTCTTTGAAGTAAATAATACGTGATGCATGCGTTTGGGAGTGCTTTCCCAAACAATGTTTCCATAGTTTAAGTAAGTATGTATAAAAGAAAAGTAAAGTTGCTTTGTATGTTGTTTCTCTTTTATACTAATCTTATTTATCTGCGAAGCTATCTTTTGTTTTTGAAACATTTAAAGAAAGTTTATTTGCATTAAACCAAGTTTGAATATTGACAAGTTCTTAATCTATAATATGAAATAGCTGTTTGATATTTTTGCTTGAATAGAGAAAATTAGTGTCATCAGCAAACATGATTGGTTTCAATATTCTTGATGCTTTGTACAAATCATTTACACAAAGTAAAAATAGTAAAGGACCTAATATTGATCCTTGTGGTACGCCACAAGGGATTGTTTGCATTTCAGAACTTTTATCGTCATCATACGATACATATTGTTTTCGATTATGTAGATAACTTTTGGACCAGTGTAAAGTGGTCTCTGTTATACCAAAATATTTTTATTTATTTAATAATATTTGGTGATTGACGGTATCAAAAGCCTTACACAAATCAACAAAGATTCCTAGGATATATTGAATTTTGTCTTTTTTCAACCTCCTTGGTTAGTTGTAAAATTACAAATTCAGTGGAACATAGTCTTTGAAATCCAAATTGTTTTTCGTACAGTAAGTTATTTCCCATTGGAAAAAACTGGTAAAATTGATATTGATCTGTAGTTGTTCAACTTCTTCACAACTTCTGCTTCGCCTGTTTTAAAGAGTGGTTTGATTTTGGCGATGTTCATTTCGTCAGGAGAACAGCCAAACCGTAGAGATTGTTTGCAAATGTGATAAAGCGGCACGGTAAGTTCGTGATAACACGATTCTATTACATTAGAGTTAATATTGTCAAAACCACAGGCTTTGTTATTTTTAATTGTTGTAAAGGCATTTTTAAATTCTTCCATATTTAGATCAGTATCATTGAATTTTTTGTTTGTTTCTTCAATGTAGCTATTGTAATGCCTTTCGCAATTAGGAATATTTTGCGCTAATGTTGAGCCAACACTAGCGAAATAATTATTAAAAACATTTGCAATTTGGTGTTTGTCATAAATTTCCTTATTGTTAAAAAAGACAACATTCGGGGAAAAATATTACTTTCAAGTTTTTTTGCTCCCTTGATTATTTTGCAAGTTTCTTTTGAGTTATGTTGGTGCTCTTTTAAAAGTGTTGCAAAATGTTGTACTTTTGACTTGTTTTTTATTTTCTCAAACAAAGACGTATTCTTATAGTAATGTTCGTTTTTGTAGCTTTTATATTTTAAATATTTATTGTATAGTTTTTATTTTTGTTTGGAAGACTTGGCGATTCCACTTGTTAAAGTAATTTTTTTCTTTTAATTATTATTGTTTTCAAAGAAAACATTGGTTGCATACCTTAAGAAATTGTTTGGCATATTTGGATATTTGGCATATTTGGATTTTGCGTTTTTAGAGCAAGTGCTCTGAGAGCCATCAATCAATAAGTATCTGTCAGGCCCGTAGGAACGATTTTTGGATTGGGGGTACCGAAATTCCTAAGTAAACAACCCCTCTCTAGCGCCTGCTCTAAGCGTCAAAGAATATGACCCAAATCTCCAATTTTCGGTCGGTGGTAAACTTAATAATTCTGTTCTTCATAACTTGTAACAGGTTGTTTTTTGTAACAAAAATGTCAATCATAAAAGAGGGATTTATCCTACAGAAGGTTTTCTATATTTATGTGAAGACTACGAATATTCATATATCGTCTACTTTAAGCAGGTCATCTTAACATCATGCAAAGATCTCAGAGCTCTTTTTGAATCTCTTCAATCGTAGAATGAGGAATTCTCACGAGACATTCATATCAGTGGGCAATAGTTAAAATAAATGTTTCCAAATTTTTTCTCTTTATTCAACATTTCGACCTCGTGGCGCGAATCGAAGGACGCAATATGGCTGAAGTAAGGAATAACAAGATAATGTTAGGTTTAATTACAATATGTTGTGGAGCCTTTCCTGGTCTGCATAACCAAAAGAAAAAAACGTCAACGTAAATATTGGATTCGCCCTTGGATAGAAAGCCGTGAAAATAATGGTGCCTACTATACAATACTGAATGTGTAAAAACCTTGCCATGCCGTTTCTTGCATGTTAAAATAATTTGTTAATGCAAACGTGATTAAAGTTCTTCAACTCGGATATGTTTCAACACGTGTTGTGGGAAACAGCATAAAGAGCTTTTGAAGTTGTTTCAAAAGAAACAACCGCTGAATGATCTCGAGTTTGATTTTATTAAATATACTAAAATGAACGTACGATATGCAAAGGTGAGATCCACCAGTTGAAAAAATATTTTCAAAATATTTTTTGACGTACCATACACACGAAAATATTTTTTTAAATATCGTATAATTCAGTATATTTCCAGAATATCATTGTGTGTAAGTAAGGGACTATTTAAAGATGATAATACTGTTGTTGAAGATTAATATTGGGAGTTGAGAAGGATTTATTTTATTAGAGAACATGACTTCTTCAGGTTGTTTAGATGGATCAGGGGTAAATTACATTTTCCAATTAAAAGTCCAATCGATTACCAGCTTAATATGTTTCCACAACCTACCAATCTCTTTTGCTATGTCCTGATACTTATCTATTTTCTCATCTTCTTTATGTATAATCCTGCTATCACCAGATACTATCACCAGGTACTGCAACATCAATTAACTTCACCTCTTATTCAACACAACAATATCAAGCCTCCAACAATGAAGGACAAAATAACTGGAACACCGACTATATTATCCCACTTCCACATAAATGTCTAGAGAATGAGAATGGTGGTAGGAGATTTCGGAATATTTTGTAGAATTGCGCATCCCAAGGCCTTTTTTTGAAAACCATCGTAAATTGTACTTACTACAAATTACCTAAGCGTTTCAGGAAGTCGTAACGCTAATTCAGAGGTAAGCACAACAGGGCCCCCGGAACAGGGGGCGGGGGAGGGGGATATAGCCCCCCCAATAATTTTCAGAGTATTGTAATTTTTTTGTGGGTGAAAATGTTTTTAAATATAATTAGCAATAAAACATTTTCAAAACCATACATAGTCTATAGGATTTTCTTCTATAGACTATGTCAAAACAATACGGTTTATGACCGTTTTAGGTGATGAAAAACCGAAAACTATGGTGGCCGACATTTATTTAGGAATTTAATCCAGGATTTGATACATTTATGTTACCATAAAAAACATTTAGACAATGCTATGGATTGAAAAAGCAAATAAAACATGAAGCGTTTTTAATATATGTATGTGTTGTTATGTATGTAATGTGTTGTTAGCAGTGGAAAAGTAAAGCAGAACGAATAAAGTTTTATATTTAAAAATCCTATGAACAACGTCCCAAAATAAATAATTCATCCTAAAAAAGGAATCAATTGTTCCAAACACACTTGACAACACCCTTGTTTTATATGATAGAACTGTTTGTGGTACTTTCTGAGGTAGTTCAAGGCGATTTAGAAAGTCAAATGTCGCAAACTCCACTGGTCGGTGTATCAATGTTAAAGAGATACAGATACATTTGGTGTTAATCTAAATTAAATTTAAAAGATAAAAAAACAATGCGGTTTATGGCCGTTTTAGACGATCTAGAATGAAAATATTTCTTCGGTTGGGCGACATTTTTAGGAATTTATTCAGCTACCTCCCCAAAGAAAAACATGCACCGGGGGCGCTGCACAACAACCTCCATTAGCAACCGTGTTGTTGGATCACGGAATGTTTAGAAGTTTATATATATATATTTGGACTCTCTCGCAAACCGTGAGGAACACTTATTTGGTAATTGTGGCGCGTTGTTCCAATATATTATGTCCGCGATTGTAGCTGTAATAATCTTGTCTGTCTAAATTGTAAAGTCCCAAAGAACCTTATATTCCTCATTCTCCATTGGGTTCTTTCTTCTCTTATATTCCACAACACTTCCACATCTTCGTCATGGTAGCTTCTAGTAGCTACAATCCTCTCCTTACCATCACTGATATAATTTTAATTTATATCTGCCAAGATATAGGTTCCTGACTCTTCGAAAATATCTGCTACTTACTTTCTCCTTCTGAAAGCAGCCAATAAAGTATTCTAGATGTGTGTCAGTGGGACCCGGGTTCGATTCCGGCTGGAGCAATAATTTATATCTTGTATAGAAGTTTACGGATGAGACGTTGGGCAACGTTTCCACGTGTAAGGGACCTACTGTCCTCGCGGAGCCACGCCCACTATATGTTATATGTTGTGTGTGCCATTAGTCTGACAATATACATTAATTGTCCTCCTCAGCTATTGGTGCAGTGTTGTGTATGTGAGTGTCTGCAAGGTGTTAATAACTAACTTGAATAGAAAAAAAGAGAAAAAACGCCGAAAGAAAACCCACTTATTTTCTTAGAACAGCCCCGCTGGCTGCTTCTATCCTTCATCTCAGAACCTGATCATAATTCCAACATACCCAAACTATATAGCTTTCTTCTTCAGATAAATTCTTGATCAATGTCACTCTATCCCTTCTGATTGACTTATCTTTTCCTGTTTCAATTATATTTAATTACATATTTATTTATTTATTTGTTTATTTATTAATTTATTAATTTATTAAACGAATCCTTTTACAGGATAAAGCCATTTCAAAATATATTTACAACATTCTATTATCAACGTGTGTCCTGTGAATTATATATAACACTAAAGGCATTTTTCCATTGCTGCGCTTTTGCCCGCGCGGGAGGAGCGAACTTTTTTGCGCATGCTCAAATTGCTTTTGCGAGACCGTCCGCCGTTGAAGTTGAGAATTTTCAACTTTTTCCGCTCGTGCACTCCGCCCGCGCGGGCAAAAGCGCAGTAATGGAAATCGGCCTTTAACATATCACATTGATGCATTCCAAATTACGTTCTATATCTTCACTGAATATTCTAATCCTGCACCAATGAGTCTAAACATTTCTCACATTTTCCAAACAGTTTTAGATCTTTTTCTTCTTCATTTTTTTTCTCTCTATTCAACTCAGAGTGTTACAATAATAGTTTTAGATCATCCATAAATACCAGATGATTTAATATCTCTTTAATTGTTAAACTGATAAAAATATTTCGCCTTTCTAAAGAATTAACGCCACTGGTATAATTAGTATTAACTAGTATTAATTTGACTTGCGTAAGCCATTTGTACTTATGTATGCACGTATGAACACGTAGATTACTTCAAACACACTTAGGTGCTAAACTAGGGAAAGTCTCTAGACTATTATGTGCTCATGATAACGCCTTTTGGCTTTCTGGAGATCCTACCCGATTTTGTATATATATATTATCTTATTATATTAGAGCAGTTTATTACTTACTTATTTTATTCATAGATTAATGTATATATTGTAGAATTTTATTATACGGCAAATATATATTACTATCACTATCATTATTTATAGAGAGATGTGGTTTTCTCTAGAGAGAAGTGGTTTTCTATAGAGACAAGTGGTTTTCTCTCAAAATTATCTGTTCACTATTCTTACCATATCTATGGCACCAAATGTACAGTTTTTATCCGCTTTATGTGAACTATATGAGTTTTTAAAATTATTCCCTTCTACGTATGAACATGAACAATAATTGCTATGAGGCTTGGAGGGAGTATTTATGAGACTTGGAGTGGGGTATTACTAGTAATCTCACGCTAGTGCAAAACTTGTAAATTCGCCAGCAGTTCCGTCCTGAAACGCGCCTCTGCGCCTACACGTTAATATTTTGGCTGCTTAATTACACAACATCAATGGATGTAATTCAAACTTTTATGTCCCACCTAGTATTCATGCGTAAAAATTATTCATCTGCTGGTTGCCGCAGCGTCAGCAGTGTTTCAAAAGAACTGCTATCATATCTATCTATCTCCCGAATTCTGCACTTTTTAGACTGATTCCGTCTAAACATTAACCTGATGGTTAAACTTTTCCTGCTAATCTTCCTTGAAGAGAGGTTAAGAATTTATATCAAGAACGTGCTAGTTATAAATTAAGAAGGCCTTGACAGTTTATGTTGTGAAGCGAAAACAACCCTTCTGATTTCCGCGTGACATTGATATTTTAAGCAAGGCGTATTTTTTGACGAGAATCTGAAGTCCGTTTTTTCTAAAAATAAACTTTAAACTTTCATGAAATTCGGGACCGTCTATTAGACATTTTAAACACAGCAGCTGCGTTCTCCTGTAAATTGACCATCCAGAGCAATAACTCATAGAGTGTAAATATATTATCATATAAAAATTGTTTTTACAAAACAGTTACATGCAAATAACAAATATATACATCACTATCTCAAAATACAATCTCCATTAGATTAGATATAGCCGTTTATTTGGGAATTCGCGCGGTAAATCGAGGATCGGGATCTACGGCACTTCACGGCTCCGCTCACAATTGACCTCACGGGAACGTCTATATCTATACTATTTATATATCTAGTGTAAATTTCAGTAAATGATTCAAACCGCCTCTTCCTATCTATTATATATTGAGGTAACCATAAACAAATTAATTAATAAAAAATATAAAGAAATAACTGAGATTTATACTTACGACTATTTCCAAATGTTTACATAAATATTTCTGTTAATCTATAAATTTGGATAACTTTCAAATTGCACGTTACTAAAGTAAAAAGTATCTTATCTAATTCGAATCTACAGTAAATATTTCAGAATCATAGTCTTCGTGTGATGGGTTTATTAAAGAGGCTAGATAACTTTTATTAGTCTTGTTGTGGGTTTAGAGAGTTAATTCTTGTTAGGAAGCCTCCTTGTTTAATTGACTGCTATCGTCTTGCGTAAATAATATACTTAACTATTTCAACAATCCAGCCTTTTCTGCGAGTACTAATGGATCAGCTTCATTGTTTACTTCCCTCTTTATATTGTCTCTACTATCTTCTTCCTCTCTCTTAAAGAAATCATCCAACTTGTTTGATTCTTTACCCTTACTATTCTGGTATCTGTAAACGTCTGCGCTGGACATATCTGCTATTGCTTCCGGTCTTCCTAACGGCATCAGTTCTTCTAGTTCCTCTTCAACCGACAAATGGGACTCGGCAGCAGCTAAATATGTATCGTTGAATAAAAAGTATTTGAATTTTAATATCCTTATCTTACTATATATTTTATCATTCTTGTTTTTGTTTTGAGCCAGTTTGTCAACACCAATATGCATTATTTTCTCTGGAGATATTGCTCCCAGCGCTAAATCTCCTGATAAATTTTCGTTTTCGGGTAAACTGAATCCCAAACCATCTGCAAACAACTGCACCTTCATGTCTAACGCTTTCCGTTTTGGGAATGGCAAAGTTACTAACAAATATGCTCCTGAATCAAAGGTGGAGTCCCTGTGTATCCACCTGGAATTTCCATGAGAAGTAAATGCACTGGAGAAGTTTGATGTGGGAAGTGTGGAGATGTACAAAGCTATTGTTTGGTTACGATCGCGAAGCACATTAACGCGACTAATTGATGCGCCATATATGTTCTTGAGCAAAGTTACAGGAGAATAGTCCTGTAATTCAAGTAGCAAGGCAAGGTTCTTCATGTTTCCTAGCTTCGTGATAAACACTCGGATATGCCCTCCAGAAAAATCTTCCACATTTGGTTCACCTAAAGGTACATGTAAAAAAAGTTTAAAAGAAGAAAACGGAATGTACGATAGTTTCATCTTTGTCGACATTTTAAGAAACCTATATACCTAATATTGTCCTGGAAAATGGTACATGAGAAAGTAGATGTCATTTCTATCTAGTATATATTGGTAACTTAATCAAAGCAGAACAAAGACTCCAGGATCATTAAGATTTCTATCAGCAGGGTTGAAATTTGACGATTACAACTGGCTTTTTTTATTAAACATGAAACTGCGAACAGCTGAATATCTGATGCTAAAGACATTTGTATTGCCTAAAGTTTAATGATAAAACAGCTTTCGAGGGACGAATTGAAAGTGGTGTTACGTAACATAATTTGAAATAATGAAACGTGCTTCACTCTTGATTAAGTCTTTGTACAACTAGCGACAAGTCTCCAGTCGTATAAGGTTGGAACTTCGCACGTGCAATAAATTAAAACAAGAAACATGACAGAAGCATTGAAAACCTTAAAATGTTTTTAAAATTTACTTAATTATCAATTATTAAATTCAGGTCTTAAGTTCATAATTAAAACTGTTCCAGAACAAAACACAGGTAAATGAATGGTGAAGTACACGTATATTAAGAGACTTGTATCAAGTACATTTGTTTGTGTTGGTGAAACAAAATTGTGTACTTTGCATGAATAGATTGATAGACGGCGGCTTTTTCCAAACATCGGACTGCTTACGGCATTAGATGAATTCAATTTCGTTCAGAGCGAGATTCGTATACTTAGCTGTAAAACAACAATGAAAAAATGTATACCTGAAAACGCCAGCTCATAGTTTTGGCGCATTGGCTGAACAAAACCGTATAGTTTGCATTTCTTTATGACGAGTGTGTCCAGATTAATGTTTTGAAGGAGCACTCTAATTGGACCCTTTGGAAGAATGTCTATGTCGAATACCTCCCCAATCCGTGATATAGGGGTGAGGTCTAAAGAAAGAATATATCATCTCATTATATTTTGTGGAAATTTACAGTGTTGATTAAGCATAAAATGTTGATTAAGCATAAATTGTTGATTAAGCATAAAATGCTGATTAAGCATAAAATCACTAAGGACGAATCCGAATCCTATAGAATATAATTTAAAGGAATTTCTTCACAAAACCTCACTGTTATCACCAGTTGTAATATTATGAGATTTGCTGACTCACCTATTTCTGAATAGCCTTTAATATTATATAGATCTAAAGCGTCCTTTGAAAATATGACTTTCATCTTCATATCCTGAAATCCCCATTCACCTGCTCCAAGGAGGTGATAGTCTCCTAAGGGGATTGGAATAGAAATATCGGCTTCCACTGAAGAAAGATCCAGCACTAGAATCACAGGAAAAACATAGAATTAAACAGATAACAAGGCAAAAAAATACGTATATAACTTATTTTTTTGGAGATGGTTGGAGAAAAAGTCTGGAAACAGTAGCCAAATATCCATAGTTGTTCGCTCTATAACACTCTTGACGTAATATAATGTATTTAGATGTATCGGCTCTTGTTACAAATGTAGCTCGCTTAAAGTAGATATATAATTTATTAGCGAGCCAGGTTGTTGTTGTTGTTGTTGTTGTTAGAATACTCCCATTATTGTTGTTGTTATTACACAAGCGGATTAAATTTGCTACCATTATATCATCAACCAATGAAGCTATTCCCGATAATAGTGCTGCTAGCATTTATTTAACACCGTAGAGAAGGATTGATTTTCTTTCCACTGTAACTTGTTCCCTAGAAAGTACTCCCGAAATCATTGTGTTGATTATCGGCGGAACGTTTGACATCTTCCAACTACGTTTAAAGTTTACCGTTTAATTCTTATATCAGGTAACATAGTAGGCATTATATCAATATTCCAGTACATTATTATTAATATTACCTTGCGGGATGATACCAAACATGCCTTCTGGACTTGTCTTGAAGGTGAGTTTTCTTGCGCAAGTGTTTATGTACATCTGAGTTACCGGTAGCATCCTAAAATGTCGAAGTTCTGTTTTGTTTAAAACTGGTTTGTACTGTGGTATTAACTCCGTGATGAGATTCTTTAACACCAAGCAGTGTGGCTTAATTGGAAATGTGCGGTATATACATTCCTCTTTGTGTATATCGACATCGCATTGACTGAGTTTACACCTTCGTTTGAACATTGGTTTCACTTTGAAAAACTCTGTTAGCTTTGGAAATCTCGGAGTAGATTTGGATGTAGTTCTGGGGTGCGTTTTTGTTAGCATAACCACTGCTGTTGCTAGTAGTAATAGTCGGAACAGTATTATCATCAGTGCAAGTGTCTTACCAACCTGAAGGAGGAGAAATATATATATATATACATCCAATTTATCGTTTATCTGTTTTAATTATTTATACCTTTATTTTAACTTAAAATCTACCATCTTGAATTTTACCTAACAAAATATATAAATATAGAGACTGGCGCAGTGTCTATGTGAAACTTAATATAAACAAAAAAGGTCTAAATTCTTTCCTACTTTGAACTTTAAACAATCGACATTGACATTGTACTGGGTAATCTGTCCATTTAAAAGATTTCAGTGGTAGAGCTATTTCTGCTTTCTTTACTTTACTAAATCTTTTACTAAAGTGGAATAAGTACATACGTCAGACTGAAAAGGTAAACCAAATTCAACATACCTGTTGGTATTGTACGGACTCCCTTTCACAATTGTCTCCTGTGAGTGAGATAGAATCATAGGTATATTTTACGACAAAACATTACTGAACGATTATCACATTTAAAGTGATCCGCTAGATACTCTACCTGTTCATTACACTGAACAGAAAAAACGCGACAAAGCTCTATTGTAAAAGAAGAGATTCATCGTATCTGAATTTGATAAAACAAGGAAAATCTGCACTGATTTTCTCGTCTTCCGCAAAGACGATACTTTGCAACATTCAGCATAAAAGCATGCGCACTAAAGTCACTTCACCGCTACACAAGTTTATTTCGAACGAGGTGGGCGTCTTGTGTGCACTGATCCGTGACGGGTTTTGTATTCAATTTTAAATATATTCGTAGGCTCGCTGTTTTGCCTCTACAAAACGTTAACGCTTAAACATAGAAACATACATTTCATACATTCTTTTATTTTGTATTATTTGAAACACTTACTTTGCTTGTCACTCTTTCGTCAATCAAATAACTGTTCTATATTTAGAGTTTATACCTTGTAACAACATACTCAACTATTGCAAGTTGTTTTATAGAATTTCAGTGGAGCATCCGTTCGCTTCATCGAGTTCCAACTTAAATGTACAAGGATATTATATACAGTAGAAATAATACGGATTATTCTAATTTCCGATTTTTTAAGGTAAACATTCGGTCCCTTCAGTGAAAATTACCCTGAATTACCCTGAATTATTTGGACGCCTAATTCTGTCAACGTTGAATAGAATACCAAAGTCGCTTTTATCTCCACCGTTACGGTCCTATTTCCTTAGACCGGAGTCTTTCCTTTTAATACGTGCGCCTGCACCCTGGTAAAACGCGCTCGCTCCCTGTATTTCAGATTCGACGGCTTACCGAAAGGCTAGACTGTATCCTTCAATATTTGAGACGTTTGCTGTTTTAGGCCCCTTGTGTTTCCTTCCTATTCCGTATATCCTCCAAAGAACCATTTCATTAATTATTCTCCTCAACGACTTACACTCTTTGACAGTCTCCATGCTAATAATATTCCTTCCTTGCCATTGAAAAGCTCCTACTCTTATTCAAAGTAAACGTTTTGATGAGACATTAATATGAATGATTTCTTCTTTTAATTTTTAATCCGTAGTTACCTAATGTATATTCTTTTAGTATATACTATTAGTATTTCAGGCAATGGTTGCTGGCGATATCACTCTTGTGTCTAGCAGGAATCATTGCCTTTTCTGTTGTACCGTATTGTTTGTTGTTTGTTCGTCTGTCCATGTCGTATTCTTATTATTTATTTTCTTCATGTAAGTATAATGTATCTTTGTCAGGGCCGACGACACTGGGGGGGCCGGGGGGCACTCCCCCCCCCCACTTTTTTGCTAAGAATTTGTTTTTTTTAACATTGCTACTATCATTAATTTAATTTTGGTCAACCCCTCTACATCGTGTACACCAGAAAGATATTTTTCTACGGATCGCAGATTAAAACATGGTTACGA
>JANTOQ010116266.1:1357-15879 GCA_027564595.1 Bythotiara depressa | reverse complement strand
GATTTTGTTACCTTCAGTTTTATTGTTTGAATCCAGGCTACTGTAACCTTATGTTACCTGGAAAATTGTTGAAATCACCTGGAAAACACCTGGAAAACACCTGGAATTACGTTTTTAAATTTGAGTGGCCACCCTGTAATATATTTCTGAGAGCAATGCATCTGTAGGTGCAATTCTCGAGTAATAAGTTTGTACCCACGTCAAGGATTAATTCTCCTTGCTGTTATTATGTTTACTTGCATTAAAGATAATAAAAAATAATCCTTTGCATTTAACAGTTTTGAAGTGAGCCTCAGTTGTACAATTGTTAACATACTTTTTTCCTAATTAGCAAATTAGATGCCTAGATAAGTAATGTTAAGCTAGGTGGAACATGTAAATGATTTGTTTTGTTTGTGAGATCATTCTATTATGTATATTACTCTAAATCCATACAGTCCAATATTTGCCCAGCATGTCGTCAATTTAAAGAATGGCCATTACATATAATTTTGTAGCCTTTTTAACTCTTTCATGCATTGTTATATTAAACTTCCCATTGGAAACCTTTATAATTTTATGTTGAAACGGGGTCTTATCTGCTTTTACCAAATTTATTTAACTTTATATATTTCCAATAATTAACCCCTGGAAGAAGTAAAATAACAGAAATGACCAATAATTTTATTCCTTTCTGCAGACACTATGCAGTAAAGGGTTAAAGATAATCTCATTGCAAAAATGGCAGAAATTAATCTGATGCATTTTACGGAGTACTATGGGGAATACTGTGAAGAGGACTGAGTACTAAGTGTGGTGAGTAGGTAATGACTGACCCTTCACAAGCCATTCTTTTTTATACATCCACTCTCTCGCACACTTCACACTATTTTCCCCTTCTAAAATTATCTGATTTTAATAAGTTGTTTACACCAATGCTTCTTTTATGTTGGGGTGATGATCAGTAAATTTTAATAAAATGTTAATTGGATTATTTACTTCTTTAAAGATGAAGGAATTTTGATGAGTGAACTGTGTTTAATTGTCATAGTGACTCCTACTATGCTTTAATTATAAACGCTATTAAGCATTTTGATTAATCACAAAATATGATGCAAGGTTCATGTTTTTACAGTTTGTTTTCAGTATTCCATTATCAAGAACTGATGTCATGCGCAAAGAATTGTGGTTGATAAAACAACTAGTGCTTTTTAGTTTTGTTATTTTATTAGGTATATTTTATTTATATTTATATTTATTTTATAGATATGATGCTTTGATTTCCATTACTTGTAATTATTTGATATAATATTAGTATAATATTATTAATATTATTAATTATAAAAATAATAATAAATTATTGTATATAGGATCACTTCTACTTATTTAACGAATGTAAAAACTTAAAACTAAACAATACCTGTATATTATCAGAAGCAAGTGTTTTTATTTATGCTCTGTAAACAACAAAAAGCAACTGCAAGTTAATGATATTTTGCTATAGTGAGAGAGGGAACAATATTTTCTTGATAGTAGACACAATATTTTTGAAAGAAGTGACATGTTTATCTGTTGAGGCCATCTATCTATCTATCTGGACTATTTAATGTGTACACTTTTTGACTGGCACCAATAAATAAATAATCCTCTGTATATATTTATTATATTAATCAACCACATGAAAGACTTCCTTTGCTAGGCCTTTCTTAATCTTACCTGATTTACCCAACTATATATCAACACAGGTTAAATTAACTAACCAAAGTAACATCCAGCAATGCAAGAAAAATTTAGAAATTCTTTAAAGTAAAACTATAAGGAAGGAGGCACCAAAAGGGTGGGTCGGCACTTTTTATTTCGTGTTAAAATGTTAACTAGTTCGAAAGTTTATTTGAAGAACGTTTTGGTTTGAATGAGTGAGAACACTATCTGATGATGTCACAACTACTCTCTCCAAATATTGAAATTTTCATCTCACTCATTCAAACTACAAATTTGTTTGAAACTGCTTAACATTTTAACACGAAATAAAAAGCATTGATCTTCATTTTGGCAGCTCTTTCCTTAGACTTTACTTAATTTTTGACCTCCATTCTCCTTCAACTAGTGTGCAGCTAGCAATGTAAAATGTATTGACAGTTGCAATCTGGTAGGTTACATTGGAGAAAAAGGGAATATCGTGGCTACAATTTGTACTCATGCTTGATTAAGTACGTATGTTTGTCTTATATATATTTTTATTTGGATTATGAACTTTTTTATGGCTTCTCTAATTTTTCTTTCAATAAAAACAAAACAAAACTTCTTTATGAGTGGTTTTAGAGTGCAGTTTATACATTATAGATTTATGGTAGATTTTAATAAAAAAAGAAGCACTTGGAATAAACATGTAAAAAGTATTGGGCTCTCAGTTAAACAAATGTAAAGGTTATAATCAAGACAAAATTTCAAAATTTATTTATTTATTTATTTTCTTACGAATATTTACCCAGGATCGCCTCTTCAGCACTTACTGTTATCAGTGAGGGTCATCGCCTCTTCAGCACTTAAAATACTGTTATCAGTGAGGGTCATCGCCTCTTCAGCACTTAAAATACTGTTATCAGTGAGTAGTATTATCAGTGAGGGTCCTGCGATCAAAGTCCTGATCGTAATTAAAGCTACAATTTGAGCTGCAGAAGTTTCTAATCGCTTCTCCAAGTCAAGCAGGAACTTCTGCTCAACAAAACAACTCTAAAGTGAAACTGTGTCATCTATGAGCCGTTCGACGATTTAGGTTCTAAGTAGCTACATCAGAGATACAGGACAACTACATCCGTCTTCATATACATATTCTTCTTGATTATTTTAAATAAAAATACTAAATCATGACTAAGCATGGTTCTGTTCATTGAGTTGCAGACAGAAAATGCTCCAATGCAGATATTCCAGTATTAGGGTGTACATGTATGTACATGCACAGATTGTAGGGTATTGGTCAATGTGTTGGTCAGATTGGAGTAATCTTTAAAGATCAATGAAAATTGTTGTGAAATGGGGAATTGAAATATTTTCAAATCATTATCAGTCAACACCAGAGAGATACTAAGTTTCAATAATGAAATAGATTTGTAACATTATCGTCATAAATCCCCCCAAAAACTTTCAATCAATTTTCTGTGGTGAAGTAAATTACATTAAAACATTACATTCAGTCCATAGACACCAAATTTTATCACTCACAACGTGTAATGACCTTAATATATTTAATGATCTTTTCCTTAGACTATATATCACTATGTATCAGTCAATATATCTTTGAAGGCCAATCAAATGATGTTACAAAAATGTCATGGAATGAAACTGTACCAAACATGCTTTTCAAAAGACCTGTTATATAAACACACCAATGATAAAGTGCTGTATGTTAGTGAATATTAAAATATAACATGATATCTAATTTCCAAATAATGTTGATGTGATTTGTTTTCTTTGAAGCTTACAGCATAAACACCTTTTCTCTTAAAAAGAAGAAGTGTGCATATGTTTATTGTCATTGCCTGTCTGTTCAATTTTCTACTTTTAAGACCGCATAATTATGTCAGTTTTATTACATTCTAATCGTTCTGCTTCGAATTGCCTAAATTTCCTGTTTTAAACAATTGTAATTTCTTCTAGTTAAATGCTCATTAATCTGTACAATACAAGTGTTACTAGTGAATGATTGATAGCTGTCATTCATGTGACAATGGCTTGATTGTTGAATATACTGAGGAATCAAGGCAGCAGTAATTGGACTATTTTGTGATTCTGATTGTTTGAATAAGAAAGGTTGTAATTATAGAGTAATATAACTTCTCTGTACATTTGAAAGTTTTTCCTGCTTTAACAGTGTTGATAAAGTGAAAATTGTTAGCATGTTTAGAGATGTTGATTGGTTGTGATGATCTGTGAAGAATCAACAAGGTTTTTATTCATACTAACTGTTGATATTTAAATATTTTTGACCTCTTCAAAAGAATAAAAATTGCCAAATTGAATTTGTGCATATAGTAATATATAAGCCATTATGCAATTTTATGACTCAAATTTCATAAGGCTTGATGCCCATTAGCTTAATGCTGTCAAATAAATCTTTAACTTTTGTATGTTTGTAGTAAACAATTATCTTATAGATGATTTTATTTTACTTACACTTAAGGGTTAAATCTAATCAAACGTAGATGACAGTTATAAATAAGGATCGTATGTTGCAAGATAGTTAGTGTGTTTTTTATTGTTTATTTATTCGTACAATGATTGATTTAATAACATCCTTTTTTTCTTTTTCTTCCCTGTCATGAATTGTCACTTGTTACTACTGAAGTTTACCATTCTATTTATGGCTATTTTTATTTGTGTCCCTAATATGTATTTGCATCATGAGGTAATCATTTGTTTTAATGTGATATCATCTATGAACATGTGTTTAACACACCTCCTTAAGTGTAATATTCCACACTTTTGACACTTTAATTTTTTAAATCCACTGTAAATGGCTACACATTTTTAAAAAGCTTTTAGAATTTACGAGATACTTTTAGCAAGCCGGAAATATCTCTAGGTATGTATATAGCAAGTAATAAACAGCATAAACTTTGATGAATTAAATCTCTAACAATATCCAAATGTTTAATATTTTCGCATAGAATCAATCTAAATCTATATCTAAAAAATGAATTCCTTCCTGTTATTATTAAACTGTTGCATATGTTTGTTTATTGTTTTAGAGCTTTGGAAATAATTCCTAATTAATAAAACACATGATCATTTAATTTTTATAGCAGATGAGCAACAAGAAGTAGGAAGTAAATTGCTGTATGCATTTAACCACTACTTATTAATGTTTCTTTAAAAATATTTATATGAAGCTAAACATAAATCTAACAGAAATAGAGTCATTACTCAGAAGCATCCAGCTGAGAAATATCTTTCTTTTATAGGTTTTCTGCAGGTGTTAATTACGACTGTTTGCTTTTAAAAAGCTACTGTCAATATAATAAGATGTTTCATACTTGGTAGAAATATTTTTAATGCTTGAAATGTGAATAGTTTTACAAGGCTTTTCACGGCTACTGAACCATTTTGCAAAATACAGCAAAGAGATTTAAAATTATCAACTAGAAATGAGACCACAGAATTATATTTCTTACACTCTAGAGCATTGAAATTATTCTCTTTCCATCAGGAGTCACTATTTCCAGACTAACTTTGTGGTTTTTAAAAATAAATTCTTAACACTTGTACTCTTGTTTTCTTTGTTTCTGCATTGAATATTATAGCTTGAATAATATGATGGGGGGAGATGTGGTGGCAGCACATGAAAGATTTTAAAATTATTTTGCAGACCACTTTTGTTATCTGCTTGTTCATTTCTGCTATCAAGCTTTTATGTTTATATAATAAAAAAAGGAGAAATTCAAGACAGCTGAATTTCTGCTTTGTTTGCTTTTGCTTTCTTTGTTAGTAAGGTATTCCACAGGCATTAGTATTTATTTTTAAATGTATATTAGACTTGTTGAACCAGTCATTTATATCAGCTGATTGTTGAATCAGTCATTTAGATCAGCTGTCATCCTCTGCAACTGGAAGTTTGGTTTAGGAAATGATTATTACTTTTGTTTTGTTTTTAAAAATCTTAACCTTTTGCAGTGGAGTGCTATTTTGCAAAAGAAAAAATTGCAGCAGATGGTTTAGCACCTAGTTTTATATTGTACCTTAGAAGATTGATTAAAAGGTTCATAAATGATTTACTTTCTCAAAATTAGATCAACCAATAAGATTGCTTATAAACTTTGCATCATAATGTTGCACAGTCCAAACAAATATTATTTGAAAATGAATACTTCTTAATTAATTTGTAAGGAAGCAATCAGCAAAATAAATATTCTTTTAATTTTCCATTACTTTAGTTTGGAGAGAAGCTAGTGTTATGAGTGGAAGTGCTGATATCCAGTTCTATATCTAAGGTAACCCTTTAAATTGTACTTTATTATTACATGTTATCACTAACATTAAAAAATGTTCTAGGAGGTGTTCTGAAACTGTTGATTTTATATTTAAAGAACTGTACAATTTAACAAATATTTTTTCAAATGTGAAGCATTGGTTACTGTCTACAAAAGTAATTATAATTCACTAAATTTTGTTTTATAAAATGACATGGTAATTTTGTTGATTTTCTAAATATCTTCATCCCATTTTAATGTAAATATAATAACACTAATTTGGTATATTATATAATAATTTGTTACAATAACAATTTTAAAGTATATTCAACAACTGCACACTATTTCATACTGCAATTAGTCATTCATTTTCTAAATTAACTTTTAACTCCTACAATCATGAATGTCATTTTTAAAGATCATATAAACCATACATGTCTCTTGCTCATGTAGCAAATATAGAGTGTGTTATTAACAAGTAATGTGACTGTCTACAATAATAATTAATTAGGATTTGTTATTTCTAGACAAAAGATTTATACTCATATCCATTCTACATCAATTATGAAACATTTAAATGTGTTGTGTTAAAAATTGCTTTAATCATGCAACTTTCTTTGACTTTTGCACAATATGAAATGAGCATCTTTTGTTTTGTTTTGTGATGTTCTTGTCTGTAAAGGTTGTTGCCATGCGTAATTGTTGAGTTCTAATGGAATGAATTAATGCAGGTGTTTTATTTACTTGCTACATATACATATGTTATTTTTCATTTTGAATTTATTTTGTTGTCATACCGTTGTTGTAAGTTTCTTAGTAAATCAGTTTGTGTTGAGACCTGTAAAATATATTTACCTGTGTTATCGTTATTTTCTGTTATTTGTTTTTGTTTTCAAGGCTGCTGGTGCTGTTTAAGTAAGTATGTTCACATGTACACTGGCTCATTAGTTATGTAAACTGACTCCTAGCTAAAGATCGTGTGACATGCTTTAAACTTTCAACAAAGCTTTTAATTTGTTTTAGTATGAAAGGAATGAGTTTTTAATAATGATCTGCTGCTCTAGGTTAACAAAGTTCTCAACTAAAGTAAGTGATTTTTTTGTTTTCCACGTTTGATCTTGAAGTGTACCTAAGCAGAACTGGAGTATGAGGTTAAAATGTTGATTCTAAACAAATATACAAGATTATTATTTTAACATTTGAAATGTTAAAAGAAAGTGATATGTGGGCTAATGTTCTATACTGAATACATAAACTACTTATCAAATGTTTATATAAATTTTTGATTAGAACTGCTTTGTTGTCTTAAATGTATACTTTTCGTTATCATTGTTTCTGTGATGAAATGTTCTGCTTTTACCATTTATATTTATTGTTTTGAATACAAAAAGAAAATCATTCAGAAATAAATGGCTATTCTGAGAGTTTGTTCAAGTCAAGTGTTGGCTGACCCTAGCACAGTTATGATAACTGTTGCTAGGCAACTTTATGACTGCCTATTCCTCCTGTTATTCTTCCAAAATTGCCGGGATTTTGATTGGTGGTTTTTTCTTTTAAAAAAGGTTTATCAAATATTTAACAGGTATAGTACTTTGTAGGGGCATGTTTTCTACTGACCTAAAATAAGTGAAGACTTCTCATGGATTCTGAATAGATGTGCTATATTTGTAGTAATTTCATTAGTTGTAATCTGCTCTCACAGGTTAACGTCTAGAGTAAAAAATTTTATATGATTATCTTTAGGGATAACCGGAAGATGTTTTCTTTTTAACTAACAACAAACAAGATATTGTGTATGTGTTTTTCCTTTTGTATAATTGACCTGGCATTCCACAAGTGATCATCTCAGTGAACAATTTTATTCCATGGATTTTAAAAAGTTAAAAATATCTTTATAACTTGATTGTTACTATGGTAACATAGGGAACATATCTCTTGTGTGTTATTTAACAGTGGTAAATAGTTATATATTATATTTTATTTTATAGTTTTTGTTTGAAGCTATTAATGTGGTAAATACACTTCATGGTATGAATACATGTGTACTCAATCTCTTGTTTTACGTTTTTTTACTTTAAAATGGTAAAGCTTCTGGTTATCCATGTTAATAATAAAACTTTATTTTTATATTAAATCTTTAAAGATCTTAACAAGATAAAATATTCCCTTCCATACCCCATAATAGTCTTTGCCATTAAAGCAGGGTAAAGTATAGTTGACGGTTCAAATAAACACTGTTATGAAATGTAGGAGCGTTGCTTAGGTGTGCCTGGTCACATGTTCTTTTGCTAATTTGCAAGATAAACATAAAAGTTTCAAATTACAGATATCTCTTATTTCAACAAGTAATTGTTTTGTGGTAATTTGTGAGAAGGTTTATAATGCTGTTTAAAAAATATTTTTGTTGATATATTATAAGTGTTGTCAGCTATAATAACTTTTTTCCTCTGTAGTGGCACAAAGGGTTCTATATACAAGTTTGTGTTATTTTTTAAATATGTTCAGGTCTTATCTTGTGTGAGGATGGGGTATTTAATAGTTACTCAGCTCCTAGAAAAAGTTATCATGAAAGTTGTTTCATAAACATTTGTATTGTTAATAATTGTACCACGAGACTAGGAATGAATCTTTTGTGTTATGACAAATTTTCAATATTAATTATCAGTGATTTCCTGGAATTATCTGCTTTACAGAATTATGTAATAAGTGCAAGATGGTCTTTATTTACATGTTTCTCTCTTTTATATAAGATCCATATTTCCGTTATAGCACAATTATTCCCACTTAATATTCCTTGATTTCATTTCAATCCACTTGTTTCCTGTTTGGGATACTCTAATCTAATTAATTTCATAGCTTAATTAATTGACTTCATTTGTAGAGTTGGCTGTAAGCACCTTTAATTACCTCCTCTATTAATGACAGTATAATTACTGATGATTGTCATTGAGTTGATATTAGCAACTTCCCTTCATTTGTTTTATTTTCAAGAACATGCATGACCTTAATGAATATAGGAGGATGTATATTGCTGTAGATTTGAAAACGTTGTATTATTATTAGTATCGCACAGTTCATACACGTTGTATTATTAGTAGTATCACACACTTCATACACGTTGTATTATTATTAGTATCACACACTTCATACACGTTTGTTTGTTGATTAAATTTCTGTTTTCTGGTTGAGAATGTATGTATCAGCATGTATTTGGTATCTTTGCATTTCATGAGTGAATATTTTTAACTTTACCATTTATTTACATTGCTTCTCTTCTCTTCTAGGTTGAAGAAAAAGAAAACAGCACATATAACATTAATAGTTTATAAAAATAATGATATGATGACATAATATGACAGCTAATGATAACATTGTCTTTTTCAAAAATAAACCAAGGATCCATACAAGTATTTATAAAAGGAGGTACAAGTAATGATTAATGTTAAAGTGCAGATATGAAAAGTGTAAATGGGGAGCTGGAACTAGTTGTTGTTCCTTTTTCAACACCATTCATACATTAATGTTCTGCTCCTCTTCCTTGTCTTCTTCTTTGGATTTATCCAAAGTGATTTTTTTCTAACAACACTAGCACAAAAGCAATAACCTGGAATATTAAATAATTCTAAACACTAATTACATGCACACACATTTTAAACACTAATTACACACAATAATGAACATTTGTATTGTTTTTGTGTAAATATTTGTAAATAAGATGTGATTTGTGATTCCCTGCTTTGAAAACAACAAATGTTTCATGGTTAATGAACAACTTTACTCAAGAAGAAATAAAGAATACCTAGTTTGTATATGCAGGTAAATTACTAAAAAGAAATTTGTGCTGCATCTCCTCCACAGAGCTTGTACACAGTGGTCTGTTGGTGGGTTTTCTAAAAAATGGTAGTAATGAATCTTGAGCAAAGTTATCTAACATTGCTATTCACCATCGATAATATCACTCTTCCTTGATGTGTTATTTTCACTTTTGACTTTTGTTATTATATTTCTCACTATTTCCCAGTTCTGTTGTTGTTTTATTAACATAAACGTTTGTCACCTGTCTATTTAATAACACCAAAAATTTATTAATAATTCATACCTCAGCTTCTATTGTTTATGAATATAGTAGGTAGAGTAATGAGGAAAACTTTAAAATCAAGTTTTTCCGAAAAATTGTTTTTCCTATGTATTACATGTCACATCCCATAAAAGTATCAAACCTAACAGTGATGGCCACTGATACTGAGATATGAAAGCAGCCAGTGTTCTAAGAAATAAGTGTTCTAGATGGATGTCCTTCCTGGCATATGGAGGTGTTCTAACGAAATACTCAATTTGATCATTCTGGCAAATTGAGCTGTTCTAGAAACAATATCTTCCTCCCCTGCAAAATGGAGCTGTTCTAAGAAATTATTTTCTCTCTGCTGACAAAAGGAGGTGGTCTAGGAAGAAAAAATTTGGTTCCTGGCAAAATGAGGTGTTCTATAAAGAAATAATTTTGTTCTTGGAAAATTGAGGTGTTCTAAGAAAAAATAATTTTTGCACTTGAAAAAATGTTCTTAGTTCCTGGCAGATTGAGGTGTTCTAGGAAAATAAAAATGTCTTCCTGGGAAATGGAGGTGTTCTAGAAGACTTCAGCAACATTATAAAATTCTACTAAAAAAGTACTTCCTGGCATTTCAGAACACTTGTTTTCCTAGAACACCTCCGTTGGCTGCTTCTGGAGATTTACTTGACATACTTGAATATACCGGAGGGAATCTTCATACTGGGATACAGTACTTTTTGTCACCATACTAGGCCTTTATGGGGTTGGTAAGATTTTGTCTTACTGGGATTTACTGGGTGGTTGTTTACATTTTTGTATTGTTTTACTATAACTTCATTGTTAAAACAGCAAAGTAATGACTTCATCAAGTGGGAGATATTGGATCAAGTTGTTTTGCCTCATTCCTTTTTTAAAAAATCATTGAAAAGTGTATGCTTAAAAAGCAAATAATATGTTTTTCAGTGATAAACAGTTTGTAGAAGAGGAAATACTACATGGTAAAATGTTTACAGCAAATGGTAACTGTAGATCAATTTCCTTCTTGGATTGTATTCTCAAGTAAAATTAAATTTCAACACAAAGCTTGCACCATCTGGTTTTAGAAATACATATTGTTGCACCAGAATACTTCATTAAAGTAGTTTCTTTACTATTTAATCACAAATACAGTGTTAAGGGTATGGATAACCTAGATGAATTGATTCTTTTCCTGAATGGTATGAGTAATTGTGTTGTTTACCCATTTGTTTTATTCATTCATTGCTACTCTTATTAAGAGGTAAGCAGTATATAGAATTTGTTAAATCTATTTCAATGGTTATTGTTTGAAAGTAAATCATTTATTATTTATATCACATATAAGTCCATATGTATGGCTTTAAATGTATTTTCTTTTATACTGTAAGGAGTGGAGACCTCTGTTTGCTTTTAGATTTTTTTTTTATTGATTCTGCTTCAGCATTTTCTTTCATCTTCTCATCAGTAAAGAAAGATAATATATACTCTTGGTTGTTTTGATATGAATATATAGGTTTGCATGCAGAATGTCACTCCATGTTTTCACATGTTTCTGCTTTTCAATTCAGTTTTATTTTTATGTATTTCACAAATTCAGTTGTTTTGGAATAATTCCTTACAACTACCATCTTAGCAAGCAAACACTTGAGCAGTAAGAAGAAGAATTATTTACTTATTGAGTTCCTTAAGTTATTTTTATCAGTTAAATAATTAGATTTAGTCAGGCAATTTTTTTAAATTTGTATACTATGTTAATTATAAATTTATGTGTGGTTTTAATTCATGGAATTATAATTTCTGTTGAGTAAATTTTGAGGTTTGTTGAATGAGGAACAAGTGTGATCTTAGTCAGTAGTTAACATGTATGCTGTACTTACTCATATCTGAAAATCAAGAACCTTATTAATTCATCATTTGTAGTAAAACAATTTAAGGGATGACCTTTGATTAAATTGTTTTAATACCAAGGTTGGTGTTGTGATTTAGTGCTATTAACAGCATTGAGTAAAAATAAACATATCTTGAATTGCACTATTAATGTTGCATATGAGAACCGGTATGCTAGTTTTTTATATTATTAATTTGACAAAACCCTTCTTCAATAAATCACTCTACAATGTTGCATCCTTACTCTCTTCTGCATGTAGCACTATTTCTATTATTAGCACAAACTGCATCCTGTTCTGTACAAAACACCAGCTAATCCAATTTTTAACAGTTTAAGACCATTCTCAATGTTTTGTGTCTAGCTACATGAACTTTGATCAACTCATTGTTCCTCATAACTTTAAACCTGCACACCTTAAATGTTAGTACACAAGGAAGTTTACAAACCTGCTTACTAGAAATGCTGCTTCTAAAAGTTGTGAAGATGAGTATGATGTACAAGGCTGTTTAATAATATTTGTGAACACTGTGACAGAGATATGAAATGAAATGTTTTTATACTAGGAATTCTTTGTTTACAAGCATGCTAACAATGAAAGATGGGATGATAATTCATAGTTATAATTCAAAACATAACAACATGCTCTTTTTAAACAAAACAGACACCATTTAAAAATGGCCCATGTACAGTTTTTATTGGCTCATAATTAAGCATAGTTTTAAAAATACACCATTTATAAGAAACCTGAAGGTAGATTTAAAAAATTATTTTTAAACATTTAATAAAACAGTATTAAGGAACCTTAGCTACATACATGTAGAATAAATTTATCACACCTTGTTTTTGCACAGTCCATGCGGAGACAGTATTCGATTTTGTTTAAAAAGCTTTGTTCAAATTTCATTGATCTTTTCTTTTGTTGGTTTTGTTCCATAATAAGAAACCCTTAATACCAAGGTATACTCCTAAATGTGGGCTTGGTTTCTTTTTAAAGGTATGTCTGTACACGATATTGGTACACAGAATGTGAAGTGAACTATGAAGAATGTGTTACTGTATTGTTATTATTATTTCAATGTTTTAGACTAGTAAAAACTTTAGAATAAACTTGAAAGCAACTGTTTGTGTGAAAGTGATCATGTCCAGAAATGATGGGTGATTTTCAGGGACCAATGGATGATTTTGGATTTGGACCAAATAATTTTGGTAATGTAAATGTTGGGGGAGGTGGTGGTGGATTTAATGGCATGAACCCACCATCAATACCTGCTGGCCCCCCTCTACAACAACAACAAGTGCCAGGTAATTTACGTACGTCGATCAATATTCTTTTAATACTATGTCTAACCAATATCCACAGTTTTGAGATTGATGTGTTGGGAGCTCACCTATTTGGCAATAGTTGCATTGAGAATTACTTGTAATGCAATAAGTGAATATACTGTTGTGTGTGTATTTACAATCCTCTCAGAGTTTTAAACTTACAGAAAACAAAGATCACTAATTATAAGATAACTCATCGTTGATGACTGAATTTCACGAGGTGTGCTGAAGTAAGCAAAAAGTTTCTTTCTATGTTTTGCATTAATACTGATATACGTTAATTGAACTTTTCATTCTTCTAACTTCATAAGAATTAAATTGTATTTTATTTGTACTCCTTGTCAGGTAGTCTTAAATTAATTTAGACTTATTCCATGCTTTGCTTTTTAAACGTGACTAAATACCAGTTCAAGAGTTCTTGTAAATCCCAGACTCAACATTCAAAAGAGTTCTTGAAATCCCAGGCTCAACATTCAAAAACATAAGGTTTATAACTAAAGAGTGAGCGCCGTAGAATCTAAAAACTTAAAAAATGTTTTTTATTTATTGGTTCGTTTGTTTGAACATGAAATGAAGTTTTATTTATTTGTTTTGTTTTATATGAGAGATGTATAATCCTTTTCAGCCTATTTTATGATGGGCCTTATTATTGGGAGTAGATATAACATTAGGTCATATTAAAATTAGTTCAAATTAAAAAAAGAGACAGTGTGTCTGTCCACTTTATGCTTTTGTGATTGAGGCAGGCCTTAATCTTAAAGAGAATCTGACTCTTACTTAAAATGTTTAAAATTTTGAGCTATATCTTCATGTAATTTGATTACAAAGTTTTTCTATTCTGTACACAACCCTTTCCTTTAATTATAGTTTATCCCTTGTGCGGTTTAAAGTGTTTAGGAAATTTGAATATCTGAGAAAAATCTGAAACTACACTGCAGGAATAATATGTTCTAAACACAGTTGTACTTTGTATCTAATGCCAAGCAGGTAATTATATTGAAAACACATTTACTTAACCCTATTTTGGTTGGGCTATTTGATGGACGTTAAACGGCTCTTCTCCCTTCATAAAGACATATAGTCTTCTCCCTTCATAAAGACATATAGTCATCTTCCTTCATAAAGACATATAGGCTTCTTCCTTCATAAAGACATATAGTCTTCTTCCTTCATAAAGACATATAGTCTTCTTCCTTCATAAAGACATATAGTCTTCTTCCTTAATAAAGACATATAGTCATCTTCCTTCATAAAGACATATAGGCTTCTTCCTTCATAAAGACATATAGCCTTCTTCCTT
>JANTOQ010116155.1:0-15886 GCA_027564595.1 Bythotiara depressa | reverse complement strand
GTAGTAATTTCCTTTTTGTAGATAGGAATCATGTCAGCCATTTTTAATTTGACTGGAATTGAGCATTGGTCAATAGCATCGTTAAAATGCGTAGTAAGAATTAGCACACATACATGAACAGCAAGTTTTAAGAATTTTCCCGGAATAGAACCCTTATAACCCACGCATCTTCATTTTCACTTACGCGAGTAAAGTTAAACCGTGTATCACCCCTTGATCTTGTTTTAATATTTAAAATACTGGGAAGGGACGCAAATTTGATAGCTGATACCACAAGTTTGTCAGAATGTAAATAATCCTCAAATTAATTTGGTGTATATACTCAAGACTGTCAGTAACTCTATTAAAGTAATTATTGAAGATGATGGCTATTTCCCTGCTTTCATTGATAAGTTCACATTCTTCAACTAACTGAATTCTTTCAATAATACCATTGGATTTGTTTGAAAATAGCAGTTTATAAACTTTCCAAAAACTTTTGCAGGATGAACTTGCATCAATGCTATCAAAGTAAGATTTTTTTAAATTTCTATTCAATTTGACAACTAAATTTCTCTAGCACCTTTAATTAGCCATATTATCAGGGTTTTTGGATTTGTTGGCTATGTTTTTTTATTTGGATCATTTCATGATAGCCATTTTGTGACATGTGGCCGATTATTGATGCAGGGCAGTTTAGACTTCAATGGTGCATGTTTATCTAGATATTGGTAAAAATATTTTCAAATTCTTTATAGTTGGCTATTTCGTTTTTATTAGCAATACAAAATTGTGGCTCTGCTAAAAATTGTTCATTACTAAAATATGTACATCACCTATCACATAAAGTCGCTGGTGGTAATTTTATAATTTTTATCTTTAGCATTGTAATATTAGAGTGTTTTCTGTTGGAAAGAATTAAATCAATACATTTTTAATGTCCTTTAATGTATAGTGTCCCCAGAAAGGAATCAAATCATGGATCATTTCTTTGCTATATTGCTGTTTGCCAGGAGGTTTATATTGGAAATATAATGTAAAACAAATTTGGTAAAAGCTGACAGACCCTCTGGTTCCTAATAAAGTTATAAATAATGGTTTCCAATGGGAAAATTAATATAACCAGGAGTTACATATGCTTATGCATTAAAATATTAATAATTCTTGCACTAGTAATATGACTTCCCAAATTTAAGTTATAACAATGTACTTGCAACCTCTGGATATTAAGTCATAGTCTACGTTGCTACCAATGTGCTACATATATATTTGATGTTTTGTGTTATAGAATGGCAGCAATGTAGTTGGTGTTTTATGGGGAAAGAAAATGCTAAGTGGTCCAGCTTATGGCAGCAAGTTTTACTTGATTACATCCTCGTATGCATCTGTTCATAGCGACAGATCTGGTGTGGCTGTTATGATTGATGTTGCAGAGAGAATGACAAAGGGTAAAAACAAATAAAACATTTTTGGCTCTTTATGAATGTATGTGTGTCTACCTCACCAGTTTAAAAACCGTTAGTTATAAATGACAAATTTTCAGTCACGTGACAAATTTTTTAACTCCTATAAGATATATAATTACAAATCTATAAAAAGCTTTTGTTTTTGTTGCTCTTACATTTAATTGCCAAGCATTTTTCAAAAATGTTCATTTGGTTAAAAATTTATTTTGGTTAAAACTGACGAATTATTGGGCAAGTGACATTTCACTTTTCAAGCAACGATTGTAAAAAATCTTTAAAATTTGTTTGAATTACACTTACAGGCACATGATTTTAGTTATATTATTATATTGTATATATTTGGGAAGTTTTTCAAATAGTTTTGTTTAAAAGTTGGAGCTTGATTTTCAAAAGATTAGTTTCTCCAGAAAGTAGGGTATGATGAGAGTGTGTTGACATTTTTGAGTATTAAAAGTCACTTCCAATGTCAAAGTGAATCGGTCAAGATACAGAATGGAGAATTTTGGGGTATACAGGGAATACAGGGAACCTTACAACTATCACACCTGGCATTGTTATTTTATAAGAAACCTCAAAATATGCCTTTCATTGATTTGTCTGTTTACGAATGTCTCTAATAGATACAAAAAATAAATTCCATAACTAATTGCACTGAATGAGCATAGTAACAATAGATTAAGTCTTTACGGGTGCTGCTCAGTCTGATTTCCTTTTATGCAGTTTCTCCCAAGGTGGATAATTTCCTGGAAAAGATCAGGGAGAAGGAATTGAAGTAGAAAGGTCAAAATGCTTGTGGTTTTTTGCAAAGTTGGGGAAAAGCCAGGGAATTTAAAAGTTTGCAGTTAATCTTAAAGATTATTCTCATTATATTTATTTTGCCATTTTGTGAATTGAACTCCACATCAGCAGTTGGTGAGAACTAATAAGTCCATGTTTTTATATCGGCAGATTGAGATTTATGTAGCTTCCTATTAAACAGCCTTCTGCTCCAACAAAAGAAAACGTTACAAATAAACCAAAAATATATGAAATAAAATGGCAGATGGGCTGCAGTAGTGTAAAAATAATTCTACTATAATGATAGAATATTGAGTCTAGAATATTTTTGTAAGTTTATAACACTATCAGAAAGTGTTGTTTTCCCTTGGTGCTTCTAGTTGGAAAAGTAATTGGTTTAGATATTGAGTGCACACTGAATTGTAACAACCAAAATAATTTTTCCCTTAGATGGTCAGAAATCCCATTGGGAATCTTTATGCGTTTACCACACAATATGTGCTTCTTATTTTAGGGTTTGTTTGCGCGAGACCTGGTTTTAAGGCCACTTCTGTCCATTTTTTTGTTAATTTTTAACTACTTCATTTGTTTTAAACCTTGAACTTATATATGTTAAAAATAAGCTGTAAAAACGTTTATAGACATTTACCAACCAAGTAACTGCTATTTTTTAGTATCCTAAACTTTTACTTCACCATGGTATAACAGTCTTGGTCATGAATATTTAGACCCGCATGCGGCAAGTCGCACACCATATCCTCTGGGCACGTGCGGTGAAAATCATTAGCCTGTAGCCTTTTTTAACATAACAATTCTTCGTTTATATCATGTAAAATTGCGGCAAAACAAGTTTTTTAATGTACATAACAAACTATCGTTCATAGCTCGTAAAATCACTTAAGACCATGTTTTAATGTAAGAAATCTTCCTTCGTTCCAAGAAAAATCGTAGGAAAACAATTTTTAATGGGAGAAAGCTTCGTTCGTAGTACGTAAGATTGCTGTAAAGCCTATTTATAACATAAGAAGTATTCCTTCCTATCATGTAAAATCACAGCAAAACAGTTTTTTAATGAAATAAATCATCGTTCCTCTTACGTAAAATCACAGTAAAACAGTTTTATGGTGTAAGAAAACCTTTCTTCATGGTACATACAATCACAGTAAAACAGTGTTTTAACGTAAGAAATCTACGTTCGTAGCACATAAGATCGCTATAAAACCATGTTTTAACGTAACAAATCTTTGTTTAGGCCATAAAAAATTTCAATACCAAGTTTTTACGGTAAGAAGTATTCACTTGTAGCACATATAATCGCTGTAAAACCCATGTTTTTACATAAGGACTCTTCATTCCTATCACATAAATGAGCTGTAAAACCATGTTTTTATGTTTGTTTGTGTCAGTGTGTGTGATGTTTTACGGCTGCTACTACCATTTTCTTATTTTAGAAAGCTATTGTGCCCGACTGTACAGCAATAATTGTTTGCTTTACAAAATAATACTGTTGAAGTTTACCTCTGTATGTCAAGGCTGTGGTAATGCAGCTGAATTGCCGTAAACCATGTTTTAAAATCCTGCAATTCTTCAAAGGAAAAATTCTAGAAAGAAATAGAAATATAAATTTTGAGAAAGATAAACAGCTTTTCCTTTATCATTTTCTGGTTCATAGGGGAGGTGCTTGGCATCTAGACACCCTCTTTTATTTGTATAAACAATGTTGTTCATGGAATTTTATAATGCACACATTGGTGTTTCTTTTAAACAATTAAACAATAGAACAACGTTTTTTACTTCTTCAGAGAAACATCTCATTTATATAATATATAAATAAGATGTTGTTTCTATTGTTTCAACGCAAGTAATGACGATCTTCTTCTTCTTTTCTTCTTAAAATCTTTCAACTTGGCACAACTAAGGAAATACGGCCCTTGCATTATATAAAGTAATCAAGCATTTATGTATTCTGTAGCGATATGCCTTCCTGTATCCTATAGGTGTGCGATCCGTCGCTCGTGAACCCACGTGATAAATGAACATGGTGTGTGCCAGGGCGTGCGAGTATGATCGCACACCATTCATGGCAAAGACTGGTATAACGTAAAAAATAGAGGGTTGATCATATGGAATGAATAATCTTTTCATGAATAATTAATTATTCACTATTAATTATTCTCATTTGAGGTGAATAAACATTAAAGGCACTTTCACATAAACAGTGGTAACATTTTTTATAGTATGTGCGGTCACAATGAATCAGATTCCTATGAATTTAACAAAACTTGGGGCAACTTGGAGCATTTTAAAGTGTTTAAAATTTGAGTTAAAAACGCTCTTTTTATGTGCGTTTTTCCATGTACTCAACAATAAATTAATAAATTTTTTATTGATAATTATATTTTAACTATATATCTACTAGCCTTATAAATTATTTTTTTTAATCGTGGCTAAGAATGAGAATTTTACAATTTCCTTACTAAACATAAAAGGATACAAGTGACTTTATTACAAACCACTTTAACATGTATGTACAGTTATTATTCATTTGTACATTACAATGAACATTTTTTGTAATATTTTTTATAGAGAGGGAAATGTGTGACCAGGAACAAACAATTGTGTTTGTTGCATTTGATGAAACTGACCATGGAAGTCAACAATACCTAAAAAATCTTTCATCCTTTAATCGAGGCTATGATTTCAGTGACCACACTATTTCGTATAGTTATACAGATATTTATGGAGAACTGTCTGGTGCTGTTGTTATTGATGAAATTAGTAAGTACGATAGAAGAAATAATACACAGAGGATACCACAACCGTTACTTGCTAATAAAAATAAAGACCTACAGAAAAGAGTGAGCCAAGGCAACTACAGGGGAGATTTTGTTTTGGCAGTTGGTGGAACAGCTGATGAATCTCTACTGCGTCATTTTAACACTTCATTTAATGAAATTGGTAAGCACCTCTTTATACCCTCTGCCAAATCAGGAATAAGAATGTGAAATATTACCAATTGTTTTTAATCGAGTGAACAAAGACACTGAGGAGAGTCAAATGTAATTTAGATCTACTTTTAACCACCACATCTGAGATACATTTTTTTACAATTCACATTCCTTTAATACAAGTACATGACATAGCATGATTGGCTAATGCAGAATGTGATGAATCCAAATGCACAGATATAACATTGCAATTTGCTTTTCCCCTTGTTGAATCCCTCAAACATTGTTTAATATCCAAATTATAAATACTTTGTGCTAAATGAGCAAGGGTTCATCCAAAAGTCAGATCAAGCCTTTTTTCTACCTCCCATACATCAGTTTCAACTTCAAAATATCACATGTTTACACATTTTGTATACCAGTTTAATAACTTATATGTCTACGTCTGACTGATTTTCTTCCATGCTTTCTAATTTCACCGCTTGCCAAATAACACGGTTAAATGCTTTTAATTTTGAATAAAATGCCATTATTCTTGTTTATGCACAATAACTGATATATTGTAAAACAGATAAGAAAGGAAAGCTGTGTTGATCAGTGAGTGGATGATATTTAAAATTATGGTTGCTTCTACCATGTTTTGACAAGGGATTAGAATTGAAAATCCATTATAAATATAAGTGGACACTCTTTCCAGTTTGTGTTCTTTATCTAAAAATGTATATTTTCTTTGCATATTTAATTATCCTTGTCAATGCCACTAATGTCTGGGTCAACTAAACAATGAGACATTTTCATAAATATTCTAGTCTGTAACCTGGCGTAATACGACTTTTTTAACTTTTACAAAACTGGCATAACACGACTTTTTTAACTTTACAAAGCTACCATCAAAGATTTCCCATGTGTTAAAACTTGTTCCTAAAAAGCTATGTATAATTTGGTAAATGATTTGTTTCACTCCTGTTAGAAAGATCTTACTACCGAGAATGATTTTTCATGGCTGCTAGAACCATTTATCAAAGCACAGCTAAAAGAGACTGCAAAATTCAATTTCCTACAAGGTATATAGGGTATCAACATTTGCAAATTGTTTCTGGACTAATGCCCATCGAATGGTGACATGATCAGTGCATTAACAAAGTTGATAAGTCCCTGATTTTTCATAAAATTATAAGGGTTGCTATTAGGAAATTTACAAAAGGCATGAGGTGATAATCTACAAATGCTCAGCTCTTAATCAACACACATGATCTTTCCAAGAATAGATTATTTATTTTCAAGCCTGTGTTGTTCCAATCCAATGAATATTTGCAGATGTTGGATTTACAGGTGTGTGTATCAAGCATTTTTACAACAGCATATACAAATTTCTTGAAAATTACAGGTGCATATCAAGTGTTTTTACAATGGCATGTATACTGTAAATGAGAAGTTAAATTTATGCAAGATTAACAACGTAAATTCAAACCTTAAAACAGCCGTAGTTCCCTTCTAGAAAAATAGTATCATTTTAAAATAAATTCAGAGAAACCAATTCTGAAAGCCATTTTTTATAAAAGGCAAACTAAATTTTTGTGTGCTGTGGAAGGTTTAAAAAATGTTAGTTTGGAAAGTATTAAATTCAAATTTTGAATGGTCTCGGAATCTACATACATAATTATGTACAGGTTAAAAATGGAACAACCCGATAATATACACTTGTATCAGTTTTGGTGTGTGTGGCAGGGAATGATAATGTCTTATCAGAATTAATCAGGTACATGGTCAAAATGTATCTGAATTGCTGATAACTTATCAGGATTTATTTTCACAACTTGGCGGGAAACACATTTTAATTAAGAATTTATTTTCTCAAATATGCAGTGGATTTTGAATGAGAAAAATATTCTGTGTGTATTAAATAAAGGTAAAAAAATTAATTCATGACTTGTGAGTTTTTGGTAAAAACATTTAAATTTGTGTTCATGAAAAGCTTCAATAACATTGTGTGTGAAAATGATTTATAGTGAAATATTATGAATTGGTGAAATTAATGTCTCTAATGATAATTTCATTCCTGTAAAAAACAATAAGACAATTTTGTGAAAATAAATAAAACTTCATCTACTGTGTGTTTGGGAAAATAAATGGTCAGTTAAAATGTGTTTTTCCATCAAGTGCTGAAGATAAATCCTAATAATTTATCAGTTTTTTATGAGGAATTCAAATTTGAAATCCATTCCCAATAAAATTGAACAGAAAACAGATTTTAATTTTCTGTGTAGTATAATTTATGAAAATGTATATTGTATTGTATTCTAGGTGTGTCAAATATTTATAGTATTGGTATAAAAGTAGCGAGTAATTCATCCATCATGACAAGTATCCAAACATCTTTCAAGAACAAGAAACATGCAATGATTTCCATATCAGATACATTCCTTTATCGAAACAAAACTGTGCCATTGGCTCAATCTAATTTTGATTTCATGAATGCAACATCTTCCACATTATTTCAGATGTTTAATACACTTTCCAAGAAAAAATGTTACACCCTCAGTGTTGATGCATTAAAAGCTTCCGAAATTATGAAGAATTTCAACAAAAGACGAGATAGTTTTTCCGAAAAAAACTTAACTCGGAGTTATATAGAAAACAAATTTAAAAGCATGGGATTAAACATTACCAAGCAAAAGTTTGGAAATGATGTATGTACTTTTTATGTTTCTGTCTATTTCTTATACTTGTGCGTGTTTTATATGGTTTTTTTGAGTAACTTTTGCTATTGGCCCCTATAGGAAAAATTAGCAAGAATTAATTTTCGCAAAGTTTTACGAGTAAAAAGAGTTCCGGAATAGCAAGATGTGGCTTTTGCAAAAGCTGACGAGTAACGAGAGTATTCAATAGTCTTTTAATTTTAGGGTTTAAACATTGTTGGCTTGTTGGAAGGTTGTAAAGACAAAAACAAAGTCTATATTATTGGCTCTCATTACGACACAGTACAGTAAGTTGTTTATTTATTTTTTACTTTCATAAAGTACTTTTTTACTTTAACTTTAATAAGGAAAATATTATTCAAAATTCCCTAAATTTATTTTGCATTCCTTTCACAAATAAAACACTGCTGTTTAGCAGAAAAACGAGGTTTTAATCAAAACAATGATTTGAACTACAAATACCACACAAACCCAGAAATCATAATTGGGATATTAAAGAAATCAAAACTCAGACAACAAAATATCCCATCGTCTTTGGTTAGTTCCCTATATGCATACATAGTTATATAACAATTCTTTTCACAAAACTAGTAATTGTGATATGTTGTTCCAATATATTACACGCCTGTAGCTTTTTAGTTTGAGTCCTATCCACGGAACACTGCGTAGGATGACTTTTTCACAAAATCCATTAGTGAGTGTGTGTGTGTGTGTGTGTGTGTGTGGGGGGGGGACACACAATAGATGCTGGTAATGCAATACAAATGTGCTCCTGTGGTGCATTATTGTGCAATGTGCATGTTTGTAAAGCTCTCTGAGCTTAAAGCTTAGAAAAAAATTCAAATGTATTATGTAAGAAGAAACGGCCACACAATGGTTAAAACTTTCGAAGTTGTGTCTACAAAAATGAAATGGGATAGACTTAATTTGTGAGTTATTTTAATAATGGTGTAACAGTAATAAATATATATGTAGAACCCCTAATAAGCTGTGGATATACCCCAAGGATGTTAAAACTCTCTGTTATTTACTTACTTACTTTACATCTAGAGTCACTCGTGGATTTGATGACAGTGGGTCTGGTATAGCTGTTCTGATCCGCGTGGCTGAAATTTTAGCGGCAGGTAACGTATTAGTTATTTTAATCGTCACTAACATCAACCAAATCCCTACTGTCTAATGTCAGGTTTGTACTAGCCTATGTTCTGTCCTGCCGATGCACTCAAGTGGTCTGAACTTTCATCAAAATTCTTGTTTCAGACGAAACAAAAACGCATGCATGCGCTTTAACAAATAAAACAAACGGCTCTAGAGATTTACAAAAGTGAAACAAAAAATAATTTTTAAATGAATGTTCCTATTTAATTATCTCTTGCTTCTTTGGTGGCCTGGCCAAAATATGGTTGCAACAGGGTTGAAGCATCAACCTTTCCTCTAACTGTTATATCTCATTCATGGTAAATTTGATATGTGGCACAATCTAGTATTATTATATTGCTTATAGCTAGGTAGCTAGTTTATTTAAAATTTACCACCATATGTAATGACAATGGTTGCAGCAATGAGCTATTTCAATTATATCCATACTGGGGTATGGAAGTAAAAATAATCCAGGGGTTCCTTATTTTTAGATTTATTTCCAGGGGTAGCTAAGCTTATGATTCAAGTTGGTCAAGTAATATATTTATAGCATTTTCCAGGGTGTTCAACGTGAGAAGGATGGATTAAGACTCTTATTTCCAACCCCTCAAGCACACTAAAATCCGCAGTATGTTTATGTAAGGTCCTGCATGTTCTTTACCTTTAGAACAATATCTTTATTCAAGATTTATTCAACTTTACTATGATTTTAAATTTGATTGACATATTCAAAATTAAATTAATAAATGCTAAAACTTGATTGGTTATTATTTAACAATCAAGTCTAATTCTGTTGTCTTAAAACCTTTGAAATGTTTGATAACGAATAATTTTGTGCTGACCTTTAGCTGATGTAATCACTAATAATATTTTAAATATTTTAAATAAATAAAGGTTTATGATAATGTTTTGAATTGATTTCCTTACAAGCTTATTTCCTATGTGTTTTTTTACTTTGATTGGAGAAACCTTCACAGAAAATTTGAAGAAACTGAAATCTTGCTAAATATTTATTATTCAAATACACAAACACAAACAGACTCTTCAGAGAAATCTTTGGAAAATTTTGAGAACATCAACTTTCCATAAACAAAATATCCTTAATACGTTTTTAAAATTAAAAGGGTGAAGTTGTGAAGTATGTGTATCAAGTTATGAAAGTTTTTTACCATGCTGTTGAGTTGGACTATGTACCGAAAGAAGTGTTTTTCTAGATAAAGAACTTGGCTCATAAACCATTTTAAACCCCATGTGTATGTCATGTTGCATACAACCACCCTATAATTAGCTGCAATGATATACACAACTTTGCCAATCATCCCACGATAACCATGTCCTAAAGTTTTGCATTTTGAAGACTACCAGAAATCAAGCTAACAGTACCCAAAATGTCTGATTCACTTGGCTGGTTAGGATACTACAGATATGCCCATTTTTATGTGCACCTATTTTATGACTACCAGCCACTGAATCAGTTGAACAAGAGTCGGCACTGATTATAAGTTCCATTAAAATGACTTTACTTTTATTCCGTTAGTTCACAATAAAAATACTTCATTAATATCCTGTGAACTTCCTTTATTTAAATTTATTTTTCTGTTAGTTCAAAAGACAAAAATGCTATTTATAGTAAATTCATTTAGATACATAAATTTTGATATAGAATGAGCCAACCAATGAGGGTTAAAATAGTTACTTTTTGTAACATAATATTTTATTAACAGTTGACAAGAAGAATACTAGGCATTTTGATTATTATATTAAAAGTTGAAGAAATTGAGTTTATACAAATTTGTCAATTCAGTAATTCATTGTTTATTTGGACTGTAAGTTATATTTTTGGAAAAATTACTATACAATATTTCCAGAAATATCCATATCTATAAAACAAATGAAATCCTGAAACATGTAAAATGGCAAAATACATGACCAAAATGGAATGTCAGGGTGGGGAATTCATGTCAGTGATAAAAGTGAACCAGCCAAATGAACGAGCTTAAAGCTATGAACCAAACGGTAGCATAATTGCCAAGTGATAGTAACTGACATGAGGTACTATAGTTGCTGCTAAATCAAATTAACTCGTTCTTCGATAAGTTGCACTAAACAACAATGTGACAAAATAGAAGTGCACAAGGATCTAGAAAATACTCTTAAGGTCAAGAGGATCTCAACAAGTTAGGTGATACTTTGGGGTGTAATTGTTATAAATTGTTTTGTATATTTTGTATATTTCTTTTCTAATTTGTATTATAAAGTTTTACAAGGTGGGTTGTACATACTAGTGGTTGTAGGGTGGCTTGAGAGACAGCCCCAATTTAATATAATACCATATGTAATTCAAATGAGGTAGAAAGAAAGCAAAACCGATTGACCTGAGTTTTGGAGAAGACCAATGCCTTTGGAAAATTTAATTTGTTGTATTTGTTGTTGCCTGGGTAGGCTTTTATCATTTATGGCTACTGTTACAAGGTATTTTGTGCAGGTTTTTTTGTTAGTGGAGGTTTCTTAATTTGTTTGGTGAGGGTGGGAGAGAAAATGTTATATATATAGTTAGATGTGTCTACATTCAGAGTTACTAGTTTCTTTTGCTTGTAACCATTGTGACTTCTTCAGTAAATGTCCTCTCAAGTGTTTCTAAACTGTTACTAGTATATATAAGAGACTTAGTACCATCTGCTATAATAAATGAAGATTTGCTGTACGAATTTTGATTCCGTATATCATTTATGGAAAGTAAAAAGAGGACCAAGGCGATATTGCTACTAGGGACTTTATTTTTGAGATAACAGGGAGATGACACTTATTATTAAGCTTGATGGAGGGAGAGTTATGTAGATGTAGACTATTGATTAGCATGTTGGTCTCTTTTGCCTGTTGATATGGTGTTGATGTTGGCTAAAATAGGAACTTTTAATAAACACAAACAGGACTTAAGTTATGGCTTCTCCTGGAAACTGTAGGTAATGGATCCTAAAGTTAGGTGGCTATAGCTACCTGTAGCTGCACATATATTTAAGAGTAGTAAGCTTTTATTTATTTGAATCCCCAAGCACACTTTAGTCTAAAGTTTAGAAAATATTTTTTATTCAAAAAGCTATTTATGCTGCTGTTTGCAGAAACCAAGTCACAATTTGTAATTTCGATAAATACCCCCTACTTGTGTCTTTATAACCTGAGCAATTCACCTTTTTTGTGCCTCCGAAGGGCAGACATCAAATTTCATATGAATCTGTTATTTTCACGGCGATAAGGAGAAGCCATATTGAATCTCTCAGAGTCGTCGCTTTACCTATATTGTTTACATTTTAAACTAGAACTCAGTCTTCCACTGAAACAAGAATTTCGACGAAAGTTCATAGACCAAAGACACATGTTGCTTCACTGGCATGGGTCGGCGGGATAGAACATAGGCTACAGGATCTTGAAAAGAGTTCTTCTTTAGGGAAAATAAGCTGGAAAAGATGGAGAATTTTGTGTATTTTCTTATGCAGTCATGGAAATATGTTTCCACAATAGATCTTTCCTAAAATTAATTTGTGTGGGTCACTCAAAAATTGTCTTTGTTTTTTATGAAAAACGAATTTCAGAATCGGTTTCTCCATACAAGGTTGTATCTATGTTCAAGATTTTAAAATCATACCACTTTTTTAGAAATAACTACAGCTGTATTTTTAAAAAATGTTCTAAAAGCGAAACAAGATTTTTGAATCTTTTTTTTTTTTGGAAACCTTTGGAATCCTCCTATATGGGGAAGTTGATATGTTTTGCACAGGCTGAGTGATAAACAGGTGAATTAGCTGTGAGCACTTTAATCACCCCCCCCCCCCCCTCCCCTCATCGTAAATAGGTTTTAGCAATGAGTATGAATATCTTTATAGCAAAGCAACGTTATGGATACAGTATCATGCTTGTAGCATTTGATGAAGAAGAGGATGGTCTACGTGGCTCTGCAGCTTTTGTTAGTGCTTATCTTACCACAGCAAAGATTGTGACAAACAATAAATATCAAGTCCTTGGAAGCTGGATTCTTGATTGTGCCATGAATTATAATGATCAGCCGAACACGCAAGCATTCCCTGCTGGAATCGAGCAAATGTTCCCTGTGCCGTATTTTCGCAGCAAGGATTTAAATTTCACTGGCAAATCAATTTTTTTAATTGGTAGAAGAGATGATATGACGAGTATTACAAGTGGATCACATTATTTGTCCAGTAAAGGAAGTAAGACCTGCGTTTTGTATTTCTACCAGATTTTATTTTGCTACACTTATTTTCATAAATATACACGTTTTAGTTACAATAGCAAATAAAATATGGAATCTTTCAAAATTCTTGTTATAGTGGTGTAGTGGTATGCATCTTCAGTTTTCACTGGTGCGGTCGGGGTTCATTTCCCTTCTTGAGAACATTGAGATCGATACTCCACTCCGATATGGCTTAAATGCAATCATATCAGCTCCTTACTAGACATTGACTGATTGCACACTGGCCTTAGAGCAATGTTTTAGATATCTCTCTAGCAGTAAGTTAACTCAAGCTATTCATGTTGGCGGGGATGAAGAGCCATTATTATATACTTTGGATATGCTCCAAGGACATTATGCATCTGCTCCATGGTCGTTAAAACTCTGTGTTACTTACTTGTATTAATTCCTTACAACATGTACTTTTTTTGCAGCCTACTTACCTTTTTACCGTTTTTTGTTCTGTTTTGTTTCAAGATATTCCTAATCAGGATATACAAGAAGTGAATTTACAATTCTCTGGAAATCCTAAAAATCTTGGTGCTCAATTGAGATCGGGTCTTCGACACTTCTTCCGCAGTGACCATTATCAGTTTTGGATAAACAACATAACATCTGTGTTTGTGACAGACACTAGCGAATTCCGTGGAGTTATGAAACATTGCTATCATCAATGGTGTGACAATGCTGTACAGTTTTCACCAAGGTCTTATGAATTTTTAAGTGGAATATCCAAAGGACTTACAGCTTTAGTTCAAGACAAAGCTGGTAAATGCAGCGGAAGTAAGTTATTTGAAATAGTAACAAATTAAATAACAGTGATAAACAACACCCAAGTTCTTCATAAACTTATAAACGTTTTCAGTGGGAAGTTTAATATAACCAGCAAGTATAATGCATTACAGGTTTGATTGATCAATGGCTTTTTAGAGTATATCAAATCTTTGGGTAACGTGCGCTACTGCCTGGCCGTGTGGCTTTCATCTTTGATGTTTTGCATGTTTAATTAGCTGTTATCTATATATAATTAGTGCAGATAGATTATGCTTTAATATAAAATGTACAATATAAAATGTACAGTATGATATTAGACATTTGTGTTATAGTTGCCATGATGCCTATGCACGATAAAACTTGAGATTAAAGACTAATCTCGACACAGAAAGGTTTTCTGCGGACAGAAAAATTTCCCAATTGAGCATGCGCAGTTATTATTTGCATGCATGAAAGTTTTCTTTCCGTTGGAAAAAAAATTGCAGTTGAAAATTGTTAACTTTTTTCGCTTTTCTGGCAGTCGAGATCAGCCTTAATACATTGACATCAAAATATAATAATTGGCCACACCTTCGGTGACGTTATAACAGTCATTCTCTTCTGCAGAGGTTTTTTTCAGAAATGTATTTTACTGTACTTATGAGTCCTGGAAACTGGGAAAGATAAGTTGTTTTGGCGTTTATGTAACAAGACGCCCTATGGGCTTAATGCTTGATGGTTGCTGTCCCGCCATGATCTGTGGCAATTAAAGCATTCTGGATTTAGGACATGCTTTGGAAATTTGGTTTACATTATGAAATTGATGAATATGTAAGGATTTAGTACGGGAACATTACAAAATAATACGCTTTATAACACACATACAAAAAACTTGGAGGCTACTCTCCTTCACATTCCAACCTCATTCTTAGAATATTTTATACATGCATGCCTCGTGTGGTTTCAACAATAATCACTTTAAACAAACTTATTAATAATCAGAAATATAGATTTAAAAGAGAAGTTTGCTCATTAGAAAAAGTCTTTCGTGGACAACCCTTGTAAACAGTGCCTGCTAAGTCTTAAGTCTTAAAATAGTGTTTAAATGTATAAAAAACATGAATTGAATATAAGCAATATTTTACTATCTGGCGAGAGTTTGAATCTTTATTTTCGAAAGACTGGGCATGTGTTATTCTATGACTATTTTCTGAGAAATCCATGTGTTTCTTGTACCAAAACACACTTAACATTAAAAAATGTCATCTGCAAGTTCCAGTTGTTCCTCTAGGAGCAACTACGAAAAACAATAAGCCTCGCCCCATTTCTGTTTGAGCCAGAAGGTCACGAGAAATTACGGAAAAAGCATTGGAAGCCCTCAAGAAAAGCTCCAGTAACAGCAGTGCGGAAGAGAATGTTCAGGTACACCGAGTAGGAAATAACAGCTTGTATGAATATTCATAAAACTGAATAATGAATAATGAAGTTGACTGTGCTGCCAAGAAAATAATGGCATTCCAGGTGATTTATTCAAAGGTTTGCACCCGGATGTTAACAGATCTTCCTTGAAGCACACACGCTAGTAATATCTGCGTGATTTTTTTTGTTTGTGTTGACATCGAATATATTTATAATTTTTCAATTTCAAACCAGTTTTAAAATTTATTTTGTCTTCAAATGTAAACAAAATTGTCTAGCACATTAAAGTGAATCGTTGTAGATAAATAGAGCAATTCTTCCACCCCCTCGAAGCCGTGCTGATCTCAGCAGAGGAATTTCTTCCAGGCCTGGCCTTACTATTTATACAAAAAAATAAGATACGGTTGTTAGCTTGTTTTAGTGAGTGCGCGCATGTCTAAAGTTGTACAGAAAATAAAC
>JANTOQ010115933.1:0-15891 GCA_027564595.1 Bythotiara depressa | reverse complement strand
GTAATAAATTATCCTTATACTAGTGTGGCAGGGAATATTGAAGGGTTTATAAAGTCCCTATTTACGTAATATTCCCCATACAAGGATAACGTTTAAACACAAAGAAAAGATTATTTTGTAAAATTGAAGATTACATAGTTCAGGGGTCCCAGGGCAAAATCACAGATTTTATTTATGATTTTATGCCAAGTTTCACTCCATTTTTATGCCTTTTTATGCCCATCAGTCTTAATATTATGCCATTTTTTATGCCTGCAATCTAGGGTGGAACACTGCTGGACAAGACTAGCATTTAAGTATTGCCACTTGCCACCCACCCCACATATTGAAACTAGATAAAAAATTGCAGACTCATATTCAAACGTATGTTTACATGCACTAATTCGGCAAATATAAATGTGACCAAAGTTACAGTACAAATCAAGTAATATCAAAGAGAACAAGAAGGTGGTAATACATGTAGCAGACAAATATTCCAAAAGAAAAATATGCAAAAATTATGATTTTTTATGCCAAAAAGCTAATTTTATGCCAATTTTATGATTTTCCAGAAAAAAATGCCTATTTTATGAGTTTTTATGATTTTATGCCAGCTGGGACCTCTGAAAATGTTTAGGTTTTAGCGAAAAACAATCAAGTCGTATAAATCATATTTAGAAAATAGAACATTCCTTGTTAACATAGAAAAAGAATATTCTAATCCTGGAAATCCTTTATGTTGTGCACCACAGGGTTCTATTCTAGGTCCATTTATATTTCTGTTATATGTAAATGATATGTTACAATCAGTTAATTGAGCTCTTTTTCTTTATGCAGATGACTCATGCTTGGTTTTCACTTGGTTTTAACTTCTTCATCAACCCATTCTTGTGTGATATTTTTTACATATATTTCTTTAGTTGGAGCTATTTCATCAATTAATTTCACTACACTTAACAAAATCATTATAAGCTTCATTGATGTTAGTAAATAGAGAATAGTTTGGAAAATTTAATTTGACTAACTTTTCTAAAAATATTTCCTTTGTGTGTTTTAAAGACCATATATTTATGTATGTTTTGCAATTAAATTTCTGCCTAACAATTTTTCTTATACAATAAATCAATTGATGATCTGATAATAATACCACTTTGTGAGACTTTTTCTTTTGAATTTGTCAAAATATGATCTAACAAAGAAGAAGAGTATTTTGTAATCCTCGTGGCATCATTAGTAAGCTGTGTTAGGCCATGTAATGAGCAAAATACTATAGAAGAAGAATCATTTTTTAATATATATATAAATATATATACTCAGGTATTCATAAGTGGTAGCCTTGTTAGTGATGGGGCGGTGAAAGTTGTTGGCGATTCCGATTTTAAACAGCCGGAACCGACATTTATCAAGGGAAAACGTGTTCATGGTGGTCCACAAATGATACAACTAAGCTTGGATGGAAAGAGGCTGTACGTAACAACATCTCTCTTCTCTGGATGGGACAAACAGTTTTATCCAGAACTTATAAAGTAAGTTGATATTAAAACTTATTGATACTCTACTCCCCATTCCTCATAACGATAATACAGAAATTTGGAATTCTAAATAATGTTAACTTAAAATAGCACCTCTGAATTCCTGAGCAAAAATGTATTCTTTATCAACATTTCTAAAATTTGGAAGATATAAGGAGCAAGACGTTATGAAGCTTGACTGTTTATATGTAATAGATAAATGTGATCTATACTTTAGTGGTATTACTACAGTTCCGATTTTTGCCAATTAACCGTTTAATGCATAGTGTCCCCGGAAAGGAACTAAACAATCGGTTATTTCTTCGCTATTTTGCTTTTTCCAGTGGGTTAAATTATTGAAAATATATATAATGCAAAATAAATTTGGTAAAAGCTGATAAGACCCCCTGGTTCCTCATACGTTTATAAAGGTTTCCAATGGAAAGTTTAATTTAACCAGGATGTATTAAAAGGATAAAATTAATCACATCAACTTTCTAAACAGGAATGGTTGCTTCCTTTTACAAGTGGATGTCGACAACGTGAAAGGTGGTTTGAAGTTGAACGAAACGTTTAGTATTGATCTCGGTGCAGAGCCAAATGGACCAGCACTTGCTCATGAAGTAAGATATCCAGGTGGCGATTGTACATCTGATATTTGGGTTTAATTTATCAGACATAACAATAAATTTAGTACGGTACAGATTAAAATCTTTGCTGAAGTTTATATAATCACTTTCGTTTGTTTTGTTTTTGTCGGTTTTTGTTTCATTTTTAAACTTGTTTTTCTTGTATTTATTCCAGTTATTTGTTATGTAGCTTTGTCAGAAACCAATAGGAAATTCGAAGTGTTGCAGTTAAAACGTCTTTTGTGGATAGACTGTGACAGTGAAAATTTGGACAATTTCAAAGAATCTAATATGGTAGGTTATTGCTATGATATAATACAATTGGCTGTTAATTCTTTTGTGAACAAAATTAAAAGCAAGTTACACTGCCACTGTTTTAGTAATGCAACTTTTAGGATTTCTGCTTACTGAATAATTAATTTTCCAGGAAAAATACCAAACGTGATTGGTGGAAGCAATTTTTTCTTGAAAATAAAAAGTTAGAATATTACAAAGGTTCCTTTCATAGAAATATTCAGTGAGTGGAAAAGTTATAATTTTTGAAGTATGTGGTATGTTTATATTTTGTATTGTGTGAACGTTACTTAAAATTGTTAACTTAAACCTATTTTAGTACGTAAAGTTTAGAAAGTTTTCTTGTATCTTCCTTTATTTGTGAAATATTTTGTAAGAACTAATATATATTTATAATAAACTATTTCCAATACCCTCTTGTGTTCGTGAAAAGCATAGATTTCAAAGAAACTTTTTCCTAAATTAATTTGTGTGACGTCACTCAAAAATTTCGTTTATAAAACATTATAAAAACGGATTTCCTGAATTCGTTTCTTCATCAAATGTTGTATTTATTTATATTCAAGATTTTATAATCCTACCATTTTTCTAGAAGGAACTGTTTATATTTTTAATAAATTGCATGGAAACGAGACTTACGTGATTACAGAATTATTTAGAGAACTTTGACTGAGTGTATACAATAGCCAAAACAACCTTTCTATATATTTTAGATTCTTGAAATTTTCTACAAAGACATATTTTCAGATGAAGTTTGTACCTTCTCATTTATGAGAAAAAACCAAGTTGTTGTTTATCCATATTTACTCTGAGCTGCACTCTGAACATTTCAGAATCAAGAAAAAACAGAGTAACGTTTTATTATAATTTTAAAATTATAGTTTTATATGTGAACGAGGCTGAAGATTCATAAAAATTTTAATTAAGTAAATTCGACCGTAAACTTGCCATAAGCCAAAACACTTATATTTGTTGTAGAGATTAGAAATTTTGAGCGCGTGCATATTTTTGGACGAGCAACTCCGTTTTCCATATAAATAAAAGGAAATTTTTAGTCGAATTCCTGAAAGGGACTATTTGTTGATTAAGAAACCAAAAAGAGTTTTAAAATATTTTCAAAAGTTATTGTTGTTGTTATTATTATTATTATTATTATTATTATTATTATTATTATTATTATCATCATTATCATCATTATCATTATTATTATTATTATTATTATTATTGTTACCCTTTTTGGCAACGTGGGGAAGAGTTTTGAATATGGAATATTGTGTTAGTCTGTGGATGCTAATGTTAATTTGTTATATATTTGAGAAGTTCTATCCCCAATCCCTCTGAAACTGAAGTGTATATTCTTGCCTTATAAATTGTGGTTCCAAGCTATGACGAAGACTTGTATATCCTTGTTATGGCGAAGGTCTACTTGTGTAAAGCGTGACGATTTAAGGGGAAAGTTTTTCGCGGGAACTAAATGTCGAGAGTTTTTACTACATTCGCGAAATTTCGATCATCAACAGATTACTAAAAGTAGACCTTTCCCGAATCTCACTGAAATTTGAAGTTTAAATTTATATAAAACGGACTTTAGATTCAGATTCTTCGTCAAAAAGAAAACCTATGCTGAAAATTCCAATGTCATACACCAAACAGAATGATTGTTTTCGCTATACTACACCAACGGTTAAAGCCTTTTTAATTTTGCACGTATGATGTCCTGTCTCGCGTTCATGCAAAAAAAATAATTAATTTTTACGCGTGGAACATTTGTAGTTTGAAATTAAGAAGGGTTTGCTTTGACCGTTGGCGTATTGTAGCGAAAACAACCCTTCTGATTGCCGTGTGACGTAATTTGTTGTTTATTGTTGTCTTTGTTGTACTTGAATCCATTATTTTAAAATCTAACCAGATTTTATTAGAAAATTTATCAACTAATCTAATTTTTTCTTTAATAAACATTTTTTAAATCATGTATAATGCTAAAAAATTATGGTGCGTTATGTTGTATAGTTCATTGATTTTTGTGTGCTGTTCCAGGTCAAGAACAGTTGCTATTCTCTTCCTTTAGCTGTTTTTATATTTGAACCTTAACTGCAATTGAATGCAAAAGGTGTTTTTTCAACCTTCAAAGGTAGAAGAAGGTTAGAAGAGGTAGGAAACATTTGCAGTTACCTAACTTCGTCCCCAGGGCTTCATTTCCTTTTATTTATTTGAGGATAGCGTAAAAAAATAGTAAAAAAAGGAAAAGAAGCCCTGGCGATGAGGTTGGCAGGTAACAAATAATTTTTTAACCCTTTAATGTTTAATGCATGGTGCTTCCGGAAAGATCATCGGTCATTTTTTTGCTATTTTGCTTTTTACAGGGGGGTTAATTATTGGAAACATAATGTAAAATAAATTTGGTAGAAGCTGATAACTCCCCCCCCACACACCCTGGTTCCTCCATAAAATTATAAATGTTTCCAATGGGAAGTTAAATATAACCAGGAGGTATGCTTATTGCAAAAGGTTTAAACTCTAAGAAGTAATTACGAGGGAGAGCTACAATGCTAACTAGAAGTAATTACGATGGAGAGCTACAATGCTCGCCAAAGTACAAATTTGATGTGGCTAAAATGTTACAATATGTTCGAAATTTTCAATAATTTAAAAGTTTTGTCTTGACAGTTTCAGTACACTGGTTAATTTGTTTACTTCATAAAGCAAAACCATTAAAATGTCTCTTTGGACACATACTTAATAGACGAATATTGTGCAGAGCAGGCATTTGTTTGAAATGTTAGCTTCGGCATTTCTAGAAAGATATATTCGAATGTATAGAGAGAGTTTACAACAAGCATATTCTGTATAAGTTTGCATGGTGTTCGAACAGGTGTTTCAATTCTTCTTCTTGATTCTCTCAATACAGTTTATATTTTTTAAATCACGCATCCAAGGTCACGGGAGAAATGAAATTATCAGGAGTTTTAATTCAATTATCGGGTTTATAATATATTTGAATTTTATGTTGTGGATTTTTGCGGCTAATTAAGCGGTAAAATGATATATAAAGAAAAACTTTAATAAATCCAATACTGAAAGACATTTCGAATGGACGCGTTCTACGAAAGAAAACTTTGTAAAACAAATCAAAGGGAATACAACTGTTAAGGTATGGTGGTAAAATTTATTCTTTTGCAAATTTCGCACGAAGAACCTTGTTTAAATCAGATTTAATTTGTGTAAGTTTATCCTTATATACGATTGCTCATCAACGTTTTAAAGTATTTATTTCACCAAGTTTTTTAAACTCTATTTAGAAAACTTGGAGGTTTGTTTTGGTTGTCAAGGTATGTTTTTATGTTTATATAGAATTGAAGTTACAATTTTTTGTTGACAGACATGAATCTGTTTGAATAATATGCACTGATTAGACGCGTCTAGTGATTTTAAGAATAAAAATATATGCACAATGCCATAATCAACAATCCTACGTACAAGGCGCCATAAGAATCAAAATGAGTTCCACAAGTAATGAAATAGCTTATATGTACATAATGAATCGCTTAGTTAAAGTTTTCAGTTTACATTTTCAGATTGATTGTTGACTTAAAACTTGGACTTAAAAAGCCAGAAAGAGTCGATGAAAACGTGGCATTGTCAGGGAGTCGGGGAATTTTCCTTGTCTTGTTCGTTCCGCAAAATAGACCTTTCCCGAAGTTAAAAAAAGAAAGAAATTAAACTTTTATGAGAAGGTACAAACATGGTAATAAACATCTAAAAACACGCCTTTGTTGAAATTCCCAAGTGTCTACGATAAGTAGAGATTTTGTTTTGGATAAGGTACAACTGTCAAGGCTCTCTAAATAATACTGTAATCACCGCAAGCCTTGTTTCCATGCAATTTGTTAAAAACTTTAAACTTTAGAACGGCTGTATTTCTTTCTATAAAAATGCTATGAACATAAATACAACATGGAACAACCGATTCTGAAGTCCGTTTTTTTGTAAAAAGCCAACGAAAAAGCATACCTCCTGTTTATATTAAACTTCTCATTAAGCATACCTCCTGTTTATATTAAACTTCTCATTAAGCATACCTCCTGGTTATATTAAACTTCTCATTGGAAACCTTTATAATCTTATGACGAACTAGGGAGTCTTCAGCTTTTACCAAATTTATTTTACATTTTATTTCCAATAATTAACCCCCTGAGAAAAAGCAAAATAGCAGAGAAATGACCAATGGTTTGATTCCATTCCGGGGGCGCTATGTATTAAAGGGTTAAAGTATATATACCCCCTGTCTATTATGAAATTCTTATTGGGCACCTTTATCAATTTATGAAAGAACCGGGGGTTTAGCAAATTCATCTCCCCTTATATTTCTAATCATAACCCCCTGGAAATAGCAAAATAGAAAAGAAATGAGTGTAGGTTTGATTTATTTTCAGGGGAAAATAGGATTAAAATTTATTGATCTGTCACCGAAAATGTTAGGGAATTTTTGTATTAATCAGGGAAAGCTCACAAAGGTCAGGGAATTTAAAAATCAAAATTTTAGTTTGTTCACACGTCTACCGTTAGATTTCTTATTGTACAGTTAGTCTTTACAAGTAATTAGTAATCAAAGTCATGCTTTCTCTCACAATGCTCTCACATTTCTCAGCATTGATGTTTCTTTTTTTATCATACTGGGAGATTTATTTTTATATTTTAGGTTGAGGTTGTTCACAACACTTGCAAGTGAACATGAAAATTGCTTTTTGGCGTCTTACCCTGGCTTACTGGATTCTATGTTTCACTTTTGTTGTAGCAGCAGAACTAAATGGAGGTAAAGTAATCATTATGCATAGCATTTGGAGAGGACTTTTCAGCATTTCTATGCTGGAATCTATAACGTTTTAGAGAGGGTTATACAGCATTTCTATAGAGGAATCTAGTATTTTTAGGGAGGATTATGGAGCATTTCTATGGTGGAATATATAGCATTTTTAGAGATACAGCATGTATGTGGAGGAATCTATAGCATTTTTAGAGAGGGTTATACAACATTTCTATGGAGGAATCTAGTATTTTTATGGAGGGTTTAAGCATCGTTTCTATGGAGGAATCTAGTATTGTTAGGGAGGGTTATGCAGCATTTCTATGGAGGAATCTAGTATTTTTAGGGAGGGTTATGCAGCATTTCTATGGAAGAATTAGTATTTTTAGGGAGGGTTATGCAGCATTTCTATGGAGGAATCTAGTATTTTTAGGGAGGGTTATGCAGCATTTTTAAGGAGGAATCTAGTATTTTTAGGGAGGGTTATGCAGCATTTATATGGACTTATCTTAGTTGCCAATAGAAATCACATAAATCTGAAAAGTTCTAGCGTCAGAGAATAATTATTGCAGCTTCTACACTTGTTTAAAGAAATTAGTATTTCATGAAAACGAGGCTGTAACTGCATTCATATAAGAGAGTATTAACCGTACTTAGATATTGTCGTAAAATGATTTATATTGGCTGCATGAATATAGGTATAAGCATATTATGTTTTGAGGAGTTACGTCACGAAATAAATTATTTGTAAAATCAACTTAAAATTTTACTAATTTCTGGAAAGGGATTTTCCAAAATTTTCACTTTATAAAGTATTCCCTTTATACAACTAGGGATATTTTGTTGACAGATGAGGGATATTTTGTTGACAGCATAAAATAAAACAGGAAATAACTTATTGACTACATTAACTGAAATCCACGAATCTTGGCACGTCTGAAAATTTGAAGATATCTGATTGGTTACTAGGAGTATAAATGATGCATGAAACAAATCAGATATCTAGAAATGTTGTCTGAGTACTTGAGTGGGTAGTAATAGTATGAATGACGCAGCTATGAGCCAACCAGATATGTATAAACATTTTTCCTAGTGGGAACAGAGCCTTAACAATACGCCCATTAATAAATCTCTGTTCTCATTGCGATGCATTTTATCATTCATGTATCATTAATTTTCTTATTAGTTAAGATAAAAGATATCAATAATAAATGAAATAATTAAAAAAATGTTTATCATTAATGTTCAATTTAGATGACAGAGGACATAGTGAATACGAAACTCCCGACATAGAAAAAAGCAACGACATATCTACTTTACACAATGTACAATCAATCAGACCAATGCACGACACATTACGCGATGAAGAACTCAAAAATACCGAAGACGCATTATATGATACAGAACGACGTACGACAAAGCCGACTAATAAACTAAAGTACGACAAACTTCAGGACAGTGACGCAGCGCTTGGTATAAAAACACATTCAGAAGTTACAGGCAAAGCGCCACTTACGAATGTAAACTACAACGCGACCCAAACATCAGTAAACAATGACCACGAACGACGATTTACGAACTCATCGATTGCAGGAAAAACACCGACTGTAAAACGAAAACACGACAAGTCTTATGGCAACAAACATAAACTGCAAGACGTAACTTTTTATAAAGAAGAACGAAGTGATATCTCTTCTCTAGATAAAAAAAGGAATAACGAACGAACTTATAAGTTTCACCATAATATTCATAACTTAAAAGACGCTGACGAGAAGATTTACGATGTAGATCAACATTCTGAAATCCCATTACAAACATCTACTATGAAAGGAATTTACTACCTTTTACACGACAGAAAACATAAACACAGAGACGAAAAATTATACAATACAGATGCTCGTTCCAATGTTTTAACTGAAGTAAAGACACCGGCTGCAAAACGAATTTACGACATAATAGGCGATATACATCATAAGAAAAATGACTTCGAAGACGAAACTCTGGCAGATGGACGTACTTACGTCTCTAGTATAAAAAGTACATTGCCTAGTAAAATAAATTACCGCAAATTACGTCAGAGTAAGCGCAAACTCAAAAACAGTTGGCACAAAAAGCTCGATACTCAAGAAAATTTGGTTGCCTCGGAGTTAGATAGTATACCAATTACGAACAAGTTCTACGATAAAACGCGTAAACTTAAAGTCGTTGAAGAAGAAGAAGCAAATAATGTAGAAGAAAGTAATAACATCTCTGTGGTCAGCAAAATACCGATTAGTAAACAAACTTATGGAAAAAGACTGTACGATCAGCAGTTATCAGGAAAACATGCAATTAGCCATAAACAGGATACAAACATAAATATCACAGACCAGATAGGAGAGACAGATAAGCGTAGTAAAGAGGTTTCTATAGCTAGACTGAAATTAATAAAACAGGCTGTAGAGGAATTAAAGAGTGTGCTAAACAAACGAACAATACCTGCTCGAACCAAATCATCAATACTAACAAAAATATTTGACGCTCAAGGCGACCCCAATAAAGCATCGTTAGCTACTGAGATTTTTCGTGAAGCTTTAGAGCCAGCACAACCAACAGATGGAGCAGTAGGGGATTTAGGTGCTCAAATGATTAAAGTTTCGATTGTTTCAAGAAGAAGGGGCGCAGTTCCGCATGAGTATCATTTACCTTCTACGTCAAGAGTTTTTAATCAACGAGTAAGAAAGAAAAACAATGGAAACAATAATTTTCGTAGAGCTAAAGATAGTAATGTTCTAAATCAGAAACATGTTAGCGAGAAAAGGATGAACAACATGGAACACAAGAAACTTTTCTATAAACAAAATAATAAAACCATTAACAACATGGATAGTAGTCGAGTAAGCAAAGAAGATGTTGCAACAGGTAATTTTACAGACTTTATTAAAAACAGTAGTAAGAAGTACAGATTTCTTTCGTACAGACCTTTGCAAAGTCATTTAGCGCGCAAAACCCGGTACCGAATAGTGAACATGAAAGAAGAACCCAGTATTGATATGAGGGGAAGAACAGCGAAGCTTATTTCTATCAAAATCCATCATCCAACAGATAAATTAATTAATTCAAGTTTTAGTGATAATATAACAAACATAAGACAGACAAGGAAAGATTATGTTATAGAATTAGATGACGAAGACAGAGATGAAACGAGGCCGGATGATGGCGATGGTTTGACGGGTGATCGTCGTGGTTTTAATCCCGTTATGTCGTTAATAAATGGTTTCCCTAAATCTAATGACGAAGAAGTTACGTTTCTCGATGAACGTGATAACGACGAAGATGACGGCAACGAAAATAGTATTCACGATATGGATGACGGCTTTATTAGTCCACGGCGTCGTAGATTAGGTGAAAATTTGTTTATGAGCTCAGACGAGAATGAAGAAGAGAACATCCCATATAATGAGCAAGGTTACGAAAGGAGTCTGGAACCGAGTGATGAGAACATGGATGATGTATATGTACCGCAATTAGAATCACAATTTTCGCCAATGAATGGCGGCGAACGAAGTGATTACGAAAGCCCTGCTATTTATGACCAAGAAAACGAAGACGAAGACAATTATTTGAATAACCAACAACCAGAATTTCAGTACCAAAGAGACCCGTATCAAAAAGATGACGATGATAGGCCCATTATTATGGAGATGGACAAGAGGAAGAAAAATGAAATTCCATAATGGAATATTTTTTGTTTTTTATTTCAGAAACTTAATAGTCTCCAGAAGCATGAACTTATGATGTTTATGTCAATAACAGCTAACTACAATCCCTGGACACACTAAGCCGGATTTTCAGTCACTGAAAGAAAATTGTCAAACCCTATAGCGCCTGATGTCTCCGTTAGTTATTAAAATCAATATTCATTTCTTTGCTGTTTTGCCTTTTCCAGGGGTGTTTATAATTGGAAATAAAAGGAAAATTAAAGTTAGTAAAAGTTGATAAGGCCCCCTGAACTTCATAAAATTATAAGGATTATTATTATGAAATTTACACTTGCCAGGAGGTGAAACCAGGCATTATAGGGTTAAATTTGTGTCCAAGGAACGTTTTCTCAAACAATTATGATCGTTATATTCAGCCTAGTTCCCAAGGTTTTTTTCATTTTTGATATTACCGCTGTCAGTAATATTAATAAGGAAAAAGGTCCCTGGGAACGAGGTTACGTTATATTTATTTTTTTCGTGGGAAAATTTCTATTCGACTTTACTTGTAATATTTATGTATTTTACTGCGTTATTTATTTATTTATTAACATCTAAAAATTGTAAATATTATTGTTTAAAAGTATAGGATAACAAGAAACTAGCAGGTGTGTATCCAGAAGGTTTCGCTAGCCAGGGCTCGAAAAATTGTGTGTTGGTGGTTTTCCTGTTTTCTTTTGGGTAATTTAAAAACCGTGATTTATAAATAATAAAAACTATGAAACAAAAGTTGTATCATGTGTCCAAGAGGTATCTTTGTGAAGCTATAATTTTGAGACCTAAATATCTTGTTAGAGGTTTTAATGAAATTTATTATTGAAAATGCTGAATACATACCTGTGTACGGAAGCAGAAATTCGAGGGAATAGAAAAATTCGAATCAGGAGAAAAGGTGGAAAAACAAATAATGAAAAAAAGTCGGCTAAAACTATAGACAGTGCGAAGAAAACTATTGTCGCGAGTTTGACGTTAGTGAAGTTACGCAAACCCTGTTTTTACCCTATAGTGACTGTTGCCCCCGGAAATTCTTCAAATTTATATTAATTTCTTTGCTGTTTTATTTTTCTTGTGTTACTAATTGGAAGTAAAAGGAAAATTAATGCAAAGTTGGTAAAAGTTGATAAGTCCCCCTGATCTTTCATAAAATTATAAGGGTTACAACAGGAAATTTACATTGGGCAGGGGGTTTATCCAGGTATTATAGGATTAAAGCTGATTTTCACTTGAGAAGATTTTTTATTGTAAAATGGATTCACTCGTTTTGATTGGTCAGATCAACTTTTCTGTCAAAAGAAATATGTAGAAAGTTTTCAACTGGTTTCATATAGATATATGGAATATATATTTTCTAGTCGAAAATTTTCTACAAGTGTAAACCGGCCTTTAAAAGCTGAGTTTCCATTAAAAAAATATCGAGCGTGCTACAATTTTTGGGCCGCTTTCTACTGTTATAAGTCACACTAACACTAATAAGTAGAAGTTTGGAACTTTTTGCGATCGAACGTTTGAAAGAACCAATTAGAATGCCACAATTTATTTTTAATGGAACCGGTCTTTACGACGTAGACAGTAAATAGAGAGGTTACGCAAAAACAATTCTGCGACGACGACTTTTGTACTACGTCATCGTCGTCGTCGAATCTCAGTTGTTTAACCTCTATTATAAACTAAATCTCAGTTGTTTAACCTCTATTATAAACTAAATCTCAGTTGTTTAACCTCTATTATAAACTAAATCTCAGTTGTTTAACCTCTATTATAAACTAAGGAACCACCATTTTGAATTGCAGCAACGTCTTAACCAGCTAGGATGGAATCCGACAATCCTGACGAAAATTATTGGTACTTTGGCGCTTTTAAGTGCCTGTCTTACTTAGTACCTTTCTCTTTGAGTGTCCAAAACAGGAGAAAAGACATTTCCCAAATTGATGTCATAACCATGACAAATGACGGCACACCTTTTTCTCTAGTTTTTGAAAAAACTGGTTTCAAATTCAAATTCCTCGTCCCAAACCATATCTAAGCGGAATATTTTAGAACCATACAGCGAGTACATAACTTTTTATAGCTCTTTGAAAAATAAGGTTTTGCATCAGAACAACCTCCTTGATCAGAACGAGACGAAACATGACAAGTTCGAAGTAGTAGACTGGCCGTGGAGGTGGCTTAGCCAATACAACCTTTCTATGTACCGTAGGGATCTGATATTTTTCACACCGGTATATTTTTGGACGAGAAACACGAATCTGAAATCCGTTTTTCATAAAAACCAACAGGAATCTTTAGTGGAATTTGAGAAGTGTCTATAGGTGTAAGCGTTGATGGAAAACCGCGTATGATCATCCCTGTCGATGTGTTTTCTTGAAAAACCTCAGAAAATGTCCTGTACTTTTCAGGGCGTGACACATTCTTTCACTTATGACACTCTTTTGTAATTTTGGCGCCTCGTTCCAGTATATTATATTCAGGATAACGGACGTTGTTAGCTTCTGCTTCTATTTAACATATAAATTTTAAATTCTGTAAATATCTGTTGATAGTTAATATTTTTTTAAAACTTTTTAGAAGTGCATCTTTCTGATAGACGTCTTGTTGTACAAATCATTAAAAGAAGTTATTCATTTATTTATTTATTTATTTTTTCAAATCTTAATTTACAATAAAAGATAATGTTAAAACAATACTAAAAATAATTAAATAAAGTTATATATAATATAATAAAATATATACCGAATTATAATGTTTACATTATCGCATTCGATGTTGTTTAATCACCAAATCAAATGGGCAGATCATTCAGGAATCAAATGGGCAGATCATTCAGGAATTTTCTCAGGATAAAAGTAAGGGAAGTAACGAAAATTGGGCGAACGTACTTTTTGAAAGATCCCCAGATATCTGGATTTTTATTTACATGTACCAAAAAGTGTATGCAATGAACCCTAAATATTTCATTAGGGGTGGAGAAATAACTGCTCGGGCTTACGGCTGGAGAAAATATAACATGGTATTTCCAAGCCACCTTAGACCAATGTGTACTTGACAACAGCGAACACAATGTGCTCTACGATCCGTAAAAAATTTGTAATCCTGGAAACCTCCATAGGAAAATGACCAACAATTTTCTCGTCATTGGTTATTTGAAAAACTTTAACGGAAAGCACACCAAAACTATTCCCTTCGTGAAACACCGCAAGCATTTTAATAAAGGCGGCGGCCCTGACTGCAGCAGAAAATTGCACTGTTTTGTAAGACCAATTTGTTTCCTGACTCGAATTTATCAACTCTTTTCTCTTTAAACTTAGGAATGTTTTGAATGTCTCTCTTAACTTACGAATGTTTTGAATGTCTCTTCACTTTGGAATGTTACAATTAAGGAGCGTTTGTTAGAAAGTCCAGCGAGATGTCAATCGTACGCCGATTTGCGAGAGTTAAACAGCGAAAGCTCTTGATTCTAATTCTACAGAAAAGCGAATCAAACTAATGATGCTGTCGGTATTAGTTATTTTTATTTCGTCGTTTCATAAATATAACTATATAATATACAATATATTCTAAAACTATATATAAGTGTTAGAAATACGTGGCCTCGTTTTCAATATCCAGAAGTTTTGATTTAATTTGCTTTTAAACTGAGATAGAGTTGAAAAGTTATTTGTTTTGGAAATAGTTTTTGGTTGATAAAAATTATGGGCGGAGGACAGTGTTGGGTATTTGTGCCTTATGTTCTTAAAGAATCTATTGAAAATGCTGGGTGCTAAGTTATTTTTGACTTTATAAATAAAAATAAGGGTTTGATAAATATTAAGTTGATAGTTTTTAATTTATTAAGTAGAGGTTTGGAAGGAGTGTTTATTTTCCCCAAATATAATTCTAATAGCATGTTTTTGTCTATTATATAACTTTTTATATTTGCTTCTCACCTGTTAAATTTTCATCCATATGTATTCCAAGAAACTCGTGGGTTCTCTCTTAATTTTTGTGTTATTGATAGTCAAATATGGATGATTTAAAGAAGCATATTTTGTTTTCCCTAAATATAATTTGTTTGCTTCACACAGACATGCTCAAGTTCCTCGTTCATGGTTTTAAATAAAGTATTTGTTTTTGTGGGAATAAACCAAGTTAGTGTAATCTGCAAATAAGATGCAATTTAGCTTTTTGGATGATTTGTATAAGTCATTGACATAAGGTTAAGAATAATAATGGTCCAAGTATTGATCCTTGGCGGACGCCACAAACAATGTTTTCGTAATTTGTTGTATTTTGAATTGTTTCCTGGAGGAAAGGAGCTGTATCAAACCATCGCAAATTGGTATTTTTTACTCCATAATTTTGTAGCTTTTTTGTCCGGTAGGTTTAAAGAAAACAGAAAAATATTATTTTTTCCTCAAAAAGTCAACGTTTATCTAACCTATAAACCTGAAATAAGATTCTATTTAAAAAAAACTATTAATAGATATATGATAAATAATTTCTATAACGTAAATATTTCTATTTATGTTCATGATTCATATCACCTCATTTTTCAAAGTTTTTTAAAAACAAATTGCATGGAAACAACAAAGCTTAGGGTGATAACTGAATTATTTAGGGATGCTTTGAAATTTCCAACAAACACGTTCTTAGATAATTTTTGTTTGGACCTTCTCGTAAAAACAAGTTTTTATTTTGAATTTCAGGAAAGATCGTTGATCTTTGTTTGATACGTTATCCAAATTAGTGATATTTCGTTTTGTTTTCTTTAGAAATACAATGTCAGCGTGAAACAGGTCTGGGCGAGTTAGACCAAGGAAGTTAGAAGTTTTTTAACTTCCTTGGTTAGACCATGTGACATCTGCTAGAAGCATTTAATTCCAATGCCGATATGAAAAACGTGGCAAGTATATAAATACTACGTAATAAAGATGGCTTCAAGAGTGGAAAATGTTGTG
>JANTOQ010115822.1:0-15892 GCA_027564595.1 Bythotiara depressa | reverse complement strand
GAAGTTTCAGATTCATTAATAACACATTGACCAGGAAGTTTCAGATTCATTAATAACACATTGACCAGGAAGTTTCAGATTCATTAATAACACATTGAAGATATGGACCTAAACCATTATACTCAGCATCTCGGAGGAACGGTTCTTTTATGTCCTTATATTATCAACACCCACCAATTTACTTAACAATGCCTCTTATATCCATGAATGTGATATAGATGGATGGATTCAGTATTACGTCATCTGTACTAAAGTAGCGACATGGATTGTGGTGAAAAGGTGACTCAATAAAATACTTAGGCGATGCACTATAATACACTATAATTCATAAAGTATGGACAAATTGTGTTATTAATATAATAATTGCTTTTGTAAAAACTCTACTGACGATGTTCTGATGCTTCTATTTATATTTTCATTTCATGGTAATGCTTTAACAACAATGCTTTAAAAGGTTCATGCTTGATTTAATAATAATATTGATGATGATGATTTTTCTAAACATGATTTTATTTCCAGTTAATTGAAAATTTTAAATTAATTTTTCCTTATGTATATTTTCAACAGTTCAAATTTTAATCAATTGTCCATTGAAATAACTTTTACGATGTTCAAACATATTTAATAATAATATAGCATCTGACCAGACTTTGTTTCGTCTGCAAAAGATGAAATAAGTAACACATATTGGAGTTTCCATACACAAAATATATCACAATCGGAAACAATATTTAAACTTTTTATATACCTGTTCATTGGAGTGAACTATTCTTTGCTGATAAAACCTAACATAGTGACTTTGAAAATAATTAAATTAAATTAATCACAATCAATAAGCAGTAGCGATTTTAAGTCAGGGGGTAACACACATTTTTATTTTAAGTCAGGGTAACACACATTTTTATACTCTCTTGATTTTAAGTCAGGGTAACACACATTTTTATACTCTCTTGATGTTAAGTCAGGGTAACACACATTTTTATACTCTCTTGATTTTTTAATCAATTCCTAGGAATTTAGGGTGAGATTCCAAGTGGTGAACATTGGCACATTCTGGTAACTGGCACCATTTATAAACATACTTGAATGATATTAATTTTGTGAGTAGTTTTTAATTAAGTTTATCAATGGTGATAATATAACTTAAGACACTTTTTGATATATCAGATTTAATATAATAAATAGAGTTCCCAACGTTGAAACATTTTACAAGATATGTAAAAGACTCGTTTATTTCCACAGTGAAATTATTTCTTAATGTACCAATAGCATTGGTTTGTACTGTATTCATGTAGTAGAAGAGTTTCTAATGCCAAAGGTATGACATTTCTCAACAAGGTCTGCCCAGGTTGTCCACTTTGTGAAAACATTATATAAGGATTGATTATGTTCCTGGAGGGCTGTCGCAATTCTGGTGTCATCTGAGAATTGGAACCAACATCGAGGCAATAACTTGTCCAAGACGTAACATAAACATTTAACTTTCTCTGTTTTAATTAATGTTACTAAAGTGTTAATACCAAGTTGAATAACAAAATAGATAGACAATCACCTTGCAAGACACCTCTTTCTACTTTTATAGGATTGGTAATAAAGGTAATAAATATATTGGTCATGATCATGACAAAGTAATTTAAAGTTTTTAACTAGATCTATAACAGGCTAACGTAATGGTGATACTTTAATATTATTTATTATAAATTATGAAGTACCTCCCCAAAAGTATTCTTTAAATGAAAAAGTGATATTATTAACTGCCTTTAGTTTGGTATGCCACTCATGATCTTTTAGAATCTTAATGCATGCATGATTCAGTAAATATGTTAAGAATCTAAAAGCTCGTGAGTTTTTATTTTTGTGACAGATTTTTATTTCATTTTTCAGGGTTTTAAATTTTGCGAATTGACAGTTTTTAAAAATTTTTGTGAGTTTTTAATTTTGCGAATCATCCCAAATTAAAAATTGTGTATTTTAGTGAAATCCTAAACTGACATATTTAAGTACATATTGTCAAAATGGGGTCTATAAGAAGGGTATTTATATACATTTTTAATAATAACAAGAAGTGAATTTTAATTTTAATAATACTATAAATACTATAAATGAACCTTCCAATAATATTTTATTATGAAAACTTCCCTGTTGAAGATTTAGCAAATTTCATCAATTTTTGCTGAATCGCAAAATTTGCGAAAATTTGGACTTTTAAAGTATGTTAACATTTCAGTGTGGTGTGCTCGATATAGTGCCAGATAAATTTGACCAGAATCCTTTTTGAATATTGGTTTTTCAATCAACTTGTTATCAACCAAATATGAAGGTATTCTGTTTCTTATGAGCGATGTCATTACCTTTAATAGCCTGGTAAATCTGTTTTATTATTTTTATAAATAAGAAAGATTGTGCTAGATTGTGATATTTTTCTAAGCATCTGGAAAATATTTTGGTCCCCAACACTATTTGTAGATTCTATAAACACTAGTTCTCAGAAATGAGCATTTTTTAAACACTATAGTATTAATGTGATCGAATGGACAAGGTGAAACCGACGATTTCATTTTGTAAATAATGTTATTAAGGGCACTTGTATCCTTTTATGTTTAGTAAGAAAATTGGAAAATTCTCCTTCTTAGTCATAATTTTAAAAATCCAAATTTAGCTAGTAGATATATAGTTAAACTCTAATTATCAATAAAAACAATTATTAATTTATTTTTTATTACCGGAAAAAACGCATGGGAAAAAGGGCATTTTAAACTCAATTTTAAACTCTTTAAAATGCTCCAAGTTGCTCCAAGTTTTGTTAAATTCATTGGATTCTGATTCATTGTGACCACACATACTAAAAAAAAAGAGTGTACAGAATATTTTTTTTTTTTTATATTTCAGTAGTTATTCAATAATTTCCATGGGGAGAAAAATCACAAAGTTTGTATAGACCGGAATAAAAAAACAAGCGTAATAGACATATCTTTGACGTCAGAATGTTTTAAAGGGCTACGACAAAGTAGTCAAAAGTTGGGGCTAAATATATGGCTATAACTGATAACAGCTACAAGAGAACCATATGACTTCTACATGCTAAAGTACCTTTAATCAAATGAGTAAATAAAACAAAGGTTTACAGGTACAATATTAATAACAAGATTGCTCACTAGAGTCAATTAAAGGCATACATGTTTCTCTTCATCATACCATGGTGAAGTAAAAGTATATACCAAAAAATAGCAGTTATGGAGTTGTAAAAAGTCTAGAATATTTTTACAGCTCAATTTGTATCATTTAGATGAGTTAAATAAAAATCAATATAAAAATGGATACAAGTGTCTTTAACTTCTCTATAGGTTGGTGGATTAAGTTTGAATGGGTAAGATGGAGAACTGGGTGTAGTTATCCATCAAGGAAAGTCAAACGATTTAGATCCTTGGTCTTTTTTCTTTAAAAATCTTGTAAAAACATTTGAAGCAAGTTGACTCATCAAAGGTTGGTTCTGGAGAATCATTTGATTCAAAAATGTTTTTGCATTACTTTCAAAATTTCCTTTTTATTTTTTCGTTATGATTGTATGAATCAAAACCTGTTTCATTTTTAATTTTCGACCGCAATAAATTATGTATCTGATATGCATAATCCTTTTAGGGTTTCATTTTTCAAGGAATGTACATGTAAATAATTTTAACTTATTTTTTGACAAATTATTGTACTCCTTTTTATAATCACAGTTAATGTCACCCTCCATAGAGCTAGGCCAAAGTGGGAAGAGAAATAGTCATATACAATGGTGTTGAAATTTTTTATTGTATCATTTTGGTTATAACAGTATGGAAAAACTCGTTTGCTAAACCTCATTCATGGTCATTTTTCGGTAAATTTATACATTTTTTAGTTTAACTTTTGGTAGAAAGTCGGCATTTTTGCTCATCTAGTTGACCATCATTTCTGTCAGAGCAAGCAAAGACATGTCTAAAAGCCATCTTATCACAACAATAATGATAATAATGATAATAATAATAATAATAATAATAACTTTTAAACTTCACTTGCTTTATTTCATTTTCAACATTTTCAATATTTACAATTGATATGTTGTATCATCAACTCTTTGAGACATCACCAAGGCTTAAGTTGACATACGAAACATAAGTAGTTGGCAGATCTATGATCAGTTTGTTGTACCTTTTCTTTTGTAGTTCTTTCTCATGTTGGTTTCGAACCCAACGGTTAATTCAATAATAAACAGCAATTTCTTTTTTAATAACAATAATGCCTGGGCATTGGCTTTCACTTGTGAATTGTCAACTCATTTTTTACATGGTCTTCTGTTATTGATCTAATTGTGAACATCTTTTGTTGACATGTATTGGTCGTATTGGATGTTGGTATCTTTGGAGGTCATCTTGTGGAGTTGGAGTGATTTATGGAAGATCACATGGTATTGAGTAAAACATATATATGGATAGTGAGTGATACAAGACCCAGACCAAAATTTGTCTTTGAGAGAGAAATGATTTCAAGCCATGATCTAATGTACTTTGACACTACTGTTATCTACATTGTTTTTAATCCAGGTAGATGTAATATTAGTAATGGTCATATTCCAACTTAATTTTGACAAGATGTATCGCTAGCATTATAGCAATTTATTTCCTGGATGAAGTGGTAAACGATCTATGGTACCCATTTGATCTGTAATCTTGTCTATGAATTCCTGTTTATGTTTGTTATCACTCATCTTAAAGTGAAAGTGGCGACAAGGTATGTAAAAAGCTTGCCTATGTACAACTTGGGCCATGGTACTTTTCTTACAAATACCAACTGAATGACATTTATCAACTCATACTATTATGTTCAACCATCTGCACCATTTGCTAAAGACATTTAAAATAATTTGGTTTTCGCTTTCTATAGATCGTCAGCAAATTGGAACTGGTTCCTTTCCTTGGCAGGAAACCACTGAAAGCTAAATACCTAAGTTGTCATGTTTGCACAGGAAAACAAACACAACTGAATCTTGTTAGTATATTGGTCAGAGTGGATTGATTGATTTAAGAAAAAATCCTTGCAAAACACCTTTTCCAATTTTGATATATTCAGTGCAGAAAGAATTTGTACAATATCGCAAAATTTGAATAGGACCATAGTGATAGTTCGAATCAGATTGTGATTCACTCACCAAAAGCACTCTTTAAATTAATAAAGCTCTTTTGTTTATCGAGGACATCTCAGCTACCGTATATGCCCGTCTATAAGTCAATCCCGTGTATAAGTCGACCCCCAAAATATAGAGCACAAAAGTTGATTTTAAGACGTATCCCGTGTATAAGTTGACTACTCTTTTAACAGCACAAAAGTAAAAACTTTATTATGCTAAAAACTTGTATTTCTGCAAAAGTCCTTCCGCAAACCAACGTGCAGCTACCAACGTGCACAGTAGCCATTTTGTTTTAAATATAAGTTATTTTAACCCAAGTTGGCTCCCTGCTAAGTTTTTATGCTTGCCATGTTGGCCAATTACACAAGTTAACAAAATAGCTAGCGATATCACCTTCCTATATCAAAAAGAGAAAGAAGTCCTGGGACGATGTTGGGCTGCCATATTTTCATGAAGAGCAAGTCCGTGGCAGCGATTATAATCTCAGAAAAAGAGAAAGAAAGCAAATTCCTCTATTCTCAATATGATTATAATATCGCTTTCCTCCATTGGAAAAACGACGATTTAATTATCTGTTTTTGAAAACATTCGCTAAAACTCATCATGGAAAATATTTCTTTATCCGCTAAGCCGTAAATCTGGCAAACTTTGTCAAATATTTCCTTGTTTATCCAAGAAAAGCACGTCACTTGGTGCATTATTAGTTTGACTTATTGAGAAACTACATAAATCGGCATTTCTTGCCAGGGTTAATATGTAGATCCAGGCCTTTTGCACCAATACACGAGACCGACTTAAAGAATTGGGCTAGTTTCAAGACTATGGATTATGGATTACCGTAAAGTCGCTATCGTTTAGAAAATTAAACCAGGCAAACTTTGTCAAACAAGTCAAAGTAGCCTGTATGTTTTGTTTAAAAAATTTTTTAAACATCAGCTAGTGTGTAGTTAACCTAGCGCATGTTGTTTGTGAAATTTCTTTTTGATCCTTCTGGTAAGCATGATCGTGTTGTTTTCTGCCTTAGAAATTTAAAATGAAGATCAGTGTTGAGAGTTATGCTCTCAAATGCATGCATTGCATGCACAGGAATGTTATATCAGAAATATTAATGCTGAAGGTTACAGTATATACCAAACCAAGAGCTCTCAGGAAAGTTCTTCTCATTATTAGTTCTTTATTTTTTTCGTTTTGTTTTTGTTTTGTCTGCTATAAGCAGTAGATTTTAGAAAGATGAGCTAGCTGACCTAGCTGCATTCTTTTTTCATTCCACCTCCGCCTCCAACAAATCCACTCCAACCCCCACCCCTCGTTTGGACCAAAAAATATGTTGCAGTACCTAGCATTGTATTCCTAAAACACGTATTTGAATAATTAAGGCTTGGAATAAATCAGATGTAAGTTTTAAATTAGGCACGGTGGAGAACACGAGATAAGAAATTAAGAAAATAATTATTTTAATTAATAAATTTTATGATATTGTAGCATGACTAGCTATAGCTAACTACATTGACAAACAAATGTTTGATCAACACTGACTCTAAGGAGTAGATGAAACTTGGCTAGGCAAAACTATTCACTGGTTGATTCTATTTTAAATATATATTATAAAGACTAGTCCAGGTTAAATCAGCTAGCTAATCAAGCTAGGTAAACAATTATTATTTTGCTGTGTTAATGTTACTGTGTAGCTGGTAGTATGACTATGTAGCTAGCTAGAAGCTAGTAACACCAATGCGCAGATGATATATTATATACCTCAGGGGCATATTCAGAGGTAGTCAAATGAGACTTATGACTAGTGTCAGTGTTGGGCACGAATCAAAACAATTTATTTGATTTACTTATTTGTATATTTGCTTAAAATTCATGCTAAATATTTCTCATCCTCTGTTCTCTTTTGCCATGGCTGAAGGAGGTTGTCTTGAAGTAGTGCATGAAGGAATCAATTTTCTGTCAGAGAAGCTGCTTAAGTTGCCTGTCTAGTCAGAAAAGGAAATTTTCCTGAGAGTTGGCAAGTCTGTTTACAATTACAGGCATTTTAATGCAGAAATCTTTATTCCTTTGGAAAGAAAAAGATGGTCGAAGTGTTATGGGCACTCCTGAAGGTAGCTAAGTTTTTTAAAGTTTATGTTTCTTTTTTCATTTAATATTAAAAGAAGTACCTAGTTAGGAATATTTGCTAGATTTTATTTGCAGTTAGATTTGCTTATCTCCTTATATCCCCAGGCTGGATGTTAGCTAGTTAAGCTAGCTAGCAGAGGTTAACAGTTTTATGACATGTCACGAGACAAGAGTTGTGTAATCAAAGATTAAAATTTATTATAATTGATTATTTTGATATTAGTATAGCTAGCTACTTGTTGCCAGCTGCAGATATGTTTCGTTATTATTAACTTAGCTAGCTGGCTATCCTCATGAGGAAGACGTACCTAGCTACAATGTATGGTATATTTTTTATATTTTGTTTTGTGGCTTGAAATATTAAACATTGCTACATATTTTGAAATATTATTAAATATGATAAGGATGTAATGTCTTGTGTATTTTTATAAACATTTTTAAAAACTGGAAAGATTTCTTGGATAGTTGGGTCTTAAAATATTTGTTGATATATACTATGGTAGTTTTAGGATGAAATTTTTCATTCAACTATGGATTATTTGGAATTATTTTTAAAATTTTATTTTAGATCTGAAACCAATGACTTTGGCTTCTAACATTTGACGACAATTCTATTTCAAAGTATAAACTTTAGTCAAAACATAGCAATTTTATTTTGTTGCAACACATTTTTAAATTTATCATCACAGTACATTGTGGTACTTTCTCATTGCCACCATGGCTGATGCTATGTTGGAGCGTGTAGAGTGTGCTTTAAACAGCGAAGATTTTAAGAGTGTTTTGAGTTATATTCAAATTCAGCTAACAGCGAAACTAACTTCATTTAATTTCTTTCTTGTTGTCAAGTTTTTTAGCCTGCATAGCTACTAGTATATATTATATGCACTATTTTAAATGCCACCAGGACTTTGCTCGTGGCCCCTTTGGGAATAATTGACAGGTTATATGCCTTGGAGGCTAGCCATGTATAAAATATACCCACTATCACTTGAACCAAAAAAATTGCTAAAAAAAGGAAGAATATATTCTTAAATTTACTTTGTCTCACACATTTAATACTGGTTTGTTTGTCTTCCAACAACAACAACAACAACTATGAGTAATAAAACTTGCTCTTCATTTATGGGTTTGCTTGCTCCGTCTAGTTTGGGCAGAAGACAAATATAATTTATTTTGATCGTGATTTTGGCAATGAAAGAAATAAGACTATAGACTAATACCTAGTTTTTTTTTTTTTTGATCTCCTGTATGGTGCCTGGGTTGACACTGTATGTAACAAAACAGTTGATGAATGTCTTTATGTGTTATGTTTATATGTGGGACCACTTTTGGAAATACAGTTTACTGTAAATTGTGTCATCCCCGCTGATTTTGGTAATGTATTTATATATGTATTTATATAATTTTTATATTTAATTTCTGGTTTAATATTTTCTTTTTTGTTTATTTAATTAGTAACTTATAATGTATGTTTTTTTTTATTACAGCGAATAAATACTTACTTACAGTAAGCTGAAAAAAGTTGTTCTAATTTGTAGCTCTTTGTTTATTACTTGAACTGTGTTGCTACCAATTGTTGTATTTCACATGTGTGTCAGAGTTATTAAACAGCAAGCTGAAATGATAAAATTAGTCCTAACCAGGAAGTAGGATGAATTAATAAATTTTTGGATAAAAAATCATAACAGCAAATAATCTGGTGCATTACTAGAAAATTACTTTCTTCATAAAATAGAAATTTAAAATTATTTAGGTAATATATTATTTGGACTGAATGCATGATTCATGATTGTCCATGTCTGGAATTATTGACCACAGTCATGTACAGTAGTCAATGTGTTCCTAGGCATGCTGATGGGCCCTGATATTGGGCGAAACAGTCTAGAAATATAGTTTTTAGATGCTGAAAATAAATTTTAACCTCTCTTTTTAGTTTATCCGTTGAATGAAAACAACAGAAAGACAACAAAAGACAGGGAAGAGTTCATAACAAGCACTTGTAGTGTATCATCAGTATATAGTGTATGGTTGTTAACAAATCATAAAATGTACAAGGTATGAGTTATGTAAATGTATTATGTTTCATATGGCTTGTACAAACAAAAAAAGTTTATTGGCCCTCGTAAAATTACTCTAGGGAAACTTTTCACCTAATTTCACCTAGTATCTGTATTCCTTAAATATCGTTACATTTCAAAGTTATTGTAACAAGAAATGAAATGCAGCATTCAAAGGTTTGTGAAAAACTGTATAAAGGGTAATTAAGTAAATATAGTGAAATTCTAAAGACTTTCAGAGATAATTGCTCATTAACATCTTTCCCATGGTTCATTTTAATGTTTTTTAAACCCTGGGAAAGTCATTTATAGATGTTTTACTTGAAAACTATGGAAAATAACACTATTGATGTTTAAATGATCTCTATAGTTTTTCAAGAGCTTTCTGATAGTATAATTATCTTTGATAAATGCCAACCTCAAAGTTTTGCTATTTTTGGAGGTTATAGAAATCCCTTACATGTTCAAGAAAACCTGTCATTTTGTGATTGAAGTAAAATTAGACAGTGTGACCAAGTCAATATTATTTCAAAGCCCTGTAGAAACTGTTGAATGTAGTTTTTAGATGTCCCTAAATTTACACACTCAACCCCAACGTTTTGCTCTCAGCTCCCTGACCATTAAGGTTTTTTGGCTGTTTATAATGTAGAAACATTTGTATGTATGTATTATCCTAATTTTGTGAGTAAACCTTGGAATATGCAAATTTCAGGAATCAATTTTTTGTAACTTAAGTTAGTTGATGAAAATTGATACCTGAAATGTTGAACAGTTCTGTTCAAATATAGGCCATTTACCCATAATATGTTACATTTTTATCTCTAGAAAAAAGAAATATTTATATAAAAATACCTATTTAAAGTTTTCGAATTTGACATCTTCTTACTAAATTTTCCCTCACAAAAAATTTAACAAAAAATTAACAAGAAAAACATTTAACAAGAAAAACATTTAACAAGAAAAACATTTAACAAGAAAAACATTTAACAAGAAAAACATTTAACAAGCAAGGGGTCATTTGTGAAATTTTATAATTTTGAAAATTTTGGGGAAAAAGCCTTCACAAAAATAAACATTTGTGGTGAGTCTAAAAGTAAAAACATTTATAGCTATAGTAAGTTTACTTTGCAAATTAACTTTCTGGTCTGGTTGCTTGACCGTTTTCTTGCCAATAAGTTACCTTAAAATTAAGATTACACTGCGTTTAGAGAGGTGTGTGCTTGTTTTATGATGTAACATAATCTAAAGGAATGTGAAACCCTTTTCTTGAATGTTAGCGAAAATTAAACTCTTACACGAAATTAAATCCTTGCACAATTCTTGGAAAAGGACTATTCGTGAAAATAAATCCTCTCAAAAACTTTGGGCCATTCATGAAATTTAAACGTTAGCAAAATAACATTTTTGTTTGTTTTTAGCATTCTCACAATTTGCCAATCTTTATTATTTATTTTTCTACCCAATAACCAATTTTGGTAACAAAACAGGGCATAGATCTCTTTACTTATATTGGTCAGGAAAGCTGTATTTAGTGGTGCAGATAAGGCAAAATGTAAATTTTTTTCCCCAAACCCCCAGCTGAATTGTTCGCATCTACGGTGCTAATTGTTTTTGAAAGTACAAACAAATCTTAGATCCACCCCTGGAGTAGAACATATAAATATAATAACTTCAAGTATGATGGAAACGATTCTACATATAATGCTTTGTATGTTAGTTTAACTATGTTGAAATTGATTTGTTCATTAAAGAGTAACCACCCCAACAAAATAACATCTAGTGAATTAGCATAATGACCAATAGCAAATGAATTAGTCACCTTCAAAAGCTTTGGGATTCTGTACAAGCTTTAATTGGTAGCATTTGCATAAACCCCTATTTGGATATGATTAATGTTTCTGTGGGGCAGTTTTTTTAGTACAATGTGGTGTTTGCTTCATTCTGCTACTTACAAATATAGTTGTTTACGTTTTTTGATGCATTAAGCAAAAGGTTGTTTTAAGACCAGTTATTTCATTCATTGAATTGTTTTTCTGTAATTTTAATACATTCTTGTAATAATGGTAATTTACAGTATCATCTGTAATATTTACCTTGATCTGTCTTGCAAATCATTAATAAGTTGAATAATATTATTAGTCCAAGTACTACGAAGTGATATCATTTTATGGCCAATTTAAGGTAATTTGTTTGAGCAAATTGTGATTATCACTAAAGTAGCGTATAAAAACCATTTTAAAGCTGATTGTGAAAACCCAACTGAACAATGTTTACGGATAAATATGTGTTGATTAATGAACAAATCAATTTCAACATCATTAAACTACAAAGCATTATATGTAGAATCATTTCCACCAATCTTGAAGATATCATTTAAATGTCATACACATAATACTATGAAGTAATTCTGATAAATATGTGATAAATTATCATAATAGCAAGAACACTTTCAAAGGTAAATAGAATATTTTCTTCAATTATATACTTTATATAAAAAACTATACATGTTTTTCAAAAGGCTTTGAGAAATATTTATTATATAAAACTAAAGCAGATTACTTACAGAGTCATCAGTAACTTTTTGTGTGTGTTTTCTGTCTACCAATTGTGATTTTTTACTACCATGCTGTCTAGTTCTACTAAACTGTGTTTGTATGTTTGACTGTTAGGTGCATTACCTGGTAGTAGCATATTTTATTTCAATTCTACTTTACAGCTACTACCACAAGTGGTATGAATTACTGTATAAGTTCAAATTGATACAGTGTAAAGATTATTTTTCACAAAAGTCCATAAGTCATGTGTGCTCCACAAGCAATGCCAATGATAAAATAATATATGATATATGATCCTAAGGTATATTCATCAAACTCTTAAGAGTATAAAAAGAAAGTAGAGGAGAAATCTCTGGAAGAAACCCGCCTACTTGATAATATTTGTATTCAATTACTCATCTTAAGACCTATTCTCATCATCATACAAATTTCTTAGTTTTACGTGAAGAAACTTGGCACTAAGTTGATAGAAAAACAGTTTTTGACATATTCTGAATACGATTAGTAGAGAAAAGATTTATTTTTTAAATACCATTTTGTGATTTTATCAAGCATTTGATCTGTTAATCGAGAAAGTATATTTTTTGTGCAGGGAGGCCAAGGGTGTAATAAAGTAAAAGATAAATATTTTAATTTTTTGATACTTATTAAATGAGGATGGCTGACATGGAAGATGAAAGCTTTTGATAATCTTGTGACAAAGAAGGGGCAAGTTTGTAAAAAGAAAATAAATGTACCTGCAAGTAATGTATTTCCTGATGCTTCCGCACCTCCATATGGTGCACCCAATTGTGATGCCATACTTCCAGATCCAAATGAACCTGATTGAGGTTTCACACCAAGTAATTTACATTTTTCCATGTTTCTACTAGGAAATCCACTTTTTTTCCGGGAGATTCTACGAAACAAATCACCTGTTTCCTGTGAGGAACCTGCACCAAATGATAAACGTGTTTCCTGTGTGGCACTACCAAAGAGTCCACTTTTTTCCTGTGAGGTACTACCAAACAAACCACCTGTTTCCTGTGAGGAACCCGCACCAAATGATAAACGTGTTTCCTGTGTGGCACTACCAAAAAGTCCACTTTTTTCCTGTGAGGTACTACCAAACAAACCACCTGTTTCCTGTGAGAAATCTGCACCAAATGATATATGTGATTCCTGTGTGGCACTACCAAAAAGTCCACTTTGTTTCATGGAGATTTTACCACCACACGATCTCCTCTTCATCTTCTTCAGATTTTTGTTTATTTTCACAGTTTCTAAAGACGGATTATATGAAATTTAGATACTTATTTACCTTGGTAACAGTAACAAGCTCATTTTTCAATTGCCCAGGAAAGTTATAAGAATTTCTCATTTTTACTCATGAATTAATTATTAATTGTTACCTAAGCAATGAGGACTACTAGCAACGAATGTGCTTGATGTAAACTGACGGGGTTTTTTCTACCCACTAAACTTTTTCATTATTGAACAAAACTTATAATTATCAGTCAAGGCTTGTCCTTATTCGTGTACCGTGAACATGATATAATGGAATAAATTGGAAATTTTACAAACCAGTATTCTACAAGTGTTGCAAAAGTGCTTAAAGACCTTAATAACCCTTTAAGGCCCATGCCTTTTTCAAAAAATGGAGGTTTTTTCAAAATCTTTTTGAAAATCTTTTTCAAATATAGATGTCATATATATATCCCTTGTTAAATATTTTTGGAAAGCTACGTCATCACCGTTCAAAAGCTAGGAAACTCCTCTTTCATTTAAACATTAAAAAAATCCCACAAGTATGACACACACACCCAATTTAGTTTCCACATGGGATCATAAAGGGTTAAAGGAAATGTGAACTTTTTTCACTCATCCACACCTGCTCCCCATTCTTCTTCAACAAGAAATTAGACTAATACAAAATCCATCGAAAATGTTCTATCCTGTAAAATCCATCGAAAATGTTCTATACTGTAAAATCCATCGAAAATGTTCTATACTGTAAAATCTATCGAAAATGTTCTATACTGTAAAATCCATCGAAAATGCACATAAAAAACAGGTTATTTTTTCTGAGGATAACTTGATAAAATAAATATTTTTGTCATATATTTCCCATTTTACACGCTAAACAACACAGAAAAGAGAACATTGTTGTTACTAACTGCAATATAATGTCATTACCAGCAATGATAACACACCTTCTTGTGGTTTTACATCTAGTAGAGGTTCTTCATCTAGCTTTTTTCCTGTTGTGTCAGGTAGACCTGCTCTTGGAGTGAAACAAATTTCACACTCAGAAACGAGAAGATTTTGGAAGCTACATTTGGAGCATACCCAATCTATAAATATGTAACAAAGGAATTAAATTACCACTTCAAAATGTAAAACAAGTTCTACATATTTAATAATAATAAAAACTTTGTTCCCAAGAAATAAATATACACTATATATATACAGTGCATCACAAGGTTCATAATTATTAACCAATGACAAAAGTAGTAAGTGTGTTTGTGCATGCAAGTATATTTATTTTATTTTTATACATTTTAACATTTGTTTTCAATGCTGGTGTACATAGGTCCCATGGGCACAGAGGATACATGGAACCAAGACTAAAAATACCATCTGGATGTCATTTCTAATCATAATTAAAAAGAAGCAATAGCCATTAAAACATAAACCCAAAGAATAAATAAGGTAATAAAAGTAAGAATTAAGCAACACTTTCTGAAGAAATAATAAATAAGGTAATAAAAGTAAGAATTTTAAGCAACTATTTCTGAAGAAATAATCAGTAGATTATAATTGCCAGATACTCAACAACTATGGTCTCAAATTTAACTAAATTATTTATTCAAAAACCATTTGTATTTCAAGGCTGGCAACACAACTTCAAAATGGCAACACAACTTCAAAAGTAGCAGGACCAGTAATTAGTTTCAGAAAGGGACAACTTAAGTATATAATACACCATGTTCAGTGTGTATTATTGTACATCACCATTATAGGATTCATAATGGCAGACATAGCAAAAAAGGAAGAACTTTTGAGTGAATTAAGGATTGAGATTAAATTTGTTGTTGAAGAATGCAGCAGAAAAAATGAAGTTCTCGAATCACAAGTTGTAATACTTCAGAAATGAGTATCAGAGTTGAAGCAGCAAAATAATATCTTAGCTGATAACATGGAACAAATTGAAAAGTATGGACGGCGTTTATGTTAGGTGCTAGAGGAAATGCCTACTGTCACAAATGAAACTTTGGAGGATGTTTTAATCTAAGTAATGGATTTTTTTTTTAAAGCTGAGGTAGAAATCCCAATTAGGTGGTAAACAGAGCACACTGTATTGGACCTGTCAAAATGGATGGCAAAATGGACGATGTGTATTGTAGTGTGATTATATGATTCACGACACTTCATCAACGGTCTATATTTTGTTTGTCTCAGAAAAAGCTTAAATCAGCAAGAGTAAGGTTTGATCTTACTAAGAAACACGCAACAATATTTTAGGTAATGCTTGTAAATTAAACGAAAACAATGAAAAGGTCAAATTCATATAACTGCTGATCAAAGATCTTTAAAAGTAACAGAGAAAGCAAGTTCTTTTCATTGTGTGATGAATTGAAACAGATCCTTGAGGAGCTCTGATTTATATAATAATTCTTGTGTTTATTATTATCATATATATTTTTTGGTATCAGATAGGTGTGTATGAATTGAAGTGTTCAATGTTTCATGATGATAAAATAAAATGTTTTTTGATGATAAAATATATAATATTAAAACATTCACATATTATTCACATTTTCTTACCACCACAAATCTATTTCGAGTTTAATTTTAACATCTTAACCAAATCAGATAGCATGATTTCCCTTTATTAGAATTTACATTTGTTATACTTGACTTAATTTTCCTTAGTACTGCTTTACATACTCAGGCCACAAAAAATCCGTGCACGATCGGCATCGTGCACGCGTCGTGCACGTAAGTTCTTATACCGTGCCCGATCG
>JANTOQ010115711.1:0-15894 GCA_027564595.1 Bythotiara depressa | reverse complement strand
ATAGCGATTTCAAATGATTACAACATAAACGAAAAACGAAACAAAAAAATAAAGAAATATACAGATTTAACAATTGAAAACTATCAAAATATAAAAATATGTCAAAATATTCTATATTTTTACTCAAATTGGCAATAGGGATATTTATTCACCAACAAATGGATAAAAACTTAACATTGTTTTTTTTTTATCATAACTCTGTATAGAAGCTGTTTTTTCAATGTTTTTTTTACCCAACATGTGTAGAACCCTAAGAACCATAAGTCAATGAATTTTGAACCTGCTATGACTTAAAATGACAAAGCTTTAACAAAAATCTATTTTTGCAATTTTTGGAATGTCCACTAGTGCCTCATATTTTTTAACATGTCCGTATTCATTTCTCAGAATATACAAATTTATATTATAACAAATGAAAAAATAAGATATTTATGAAATAATGTAAGTGAAGCTTCAAAGTATCATTAAATGCTGAATATAAGAAATAAATGTTAAAGTTAGTGTGGACTGTTATTACCTGATGTATCTTATAAGATTTGAGTGTATGAAAACTTTAACATTTTTGATTAGTTTCCTAGAATTTTCATGTTTTTATATAGCATGATGCAGACTCCAAAATAACAATTGAATAAACAAACTAAACTTTACAATGTGTCATCAAAAATGAAACATTTATTCTAGTTTATTCCCACCTACAAAATGTTTCATACTCATCAACAAATACAAACACAACTCTTTCTACTCATCACAAAAAACATTCATGTGTTGTGTTTGTTGTTTTTCTACAGTAAATATATTATGGTTATGTATTCGTACCTGCATACATACTTTTTCAGCAGTTTCGTGACAACCGATCACTGCACATAAAGATGTCCAAAATCATCATTCAGGTTTAATAATATAATTTGTCAAGAGGTAACTTTAAACCAGTAGACAAAGAAACTTCAACGAATTATGAGAAGCTTAATTTTTGATAATAAATAACTTTGAAGGAATGTTTGATAAATGTTTAATACACACTTTATTTGTCTGCTCTTTCCCATCATTTAGAGTTCATAACTCAGTAATTAATAAAACACTCAGTAACCAATTTTTATTTATGCTGGAAAATCAGTACACATAACAATGTTATTTCAACAAGTCAATGTTTTTTAAAGGATACTAAAGGAACAATATATAGGAATAAAAATAAAACCAGTTTATAGAAAAAAATGTAACGCCGTTTTGTTATTGGAAAAATATTTTTCTTGTATATATATATCCCTGTATATGTTTGATAAAATATTATGTCTGACTAGAGCTTATCCTGCCCTGTTATATAAAATTTTCACATTCCGTCACTAACTGTTAGTCCCTCCATATTCAAAGTTGTGTTGTTGGCTCTGTAACAGTTTTTGAAATGAACATATATCATGATGTCTTACAGTATTATACATAATATAAAAATCACATAACATCACCAAAATAATTAGATAATTTAGATAATTTCAAAACAGATTTGAAATTATATATAGGTCAAGGATCATTACATATTATATACAGAATATTAAAATATTTAGTTGATATATATATATATATATATATAATATATATATATATAATAATAACGGTATAACCAGTGTCGATATGTGTAAAAATTATAAATATAAACAGTAAAAACACATGGTTTCATAAAATATTTCGGTATCTTAGGATCCTTCATCAGTTAAAAACTATTTTATATATTTAATTATTCATTACACATGTCATGTATGTATATCTATATTGAGCTTTGCTATTTGTTTTTACAAAATCAATTGTTGTTTTTCATGCTTCCAATGCTTATCCAGATATAATAACCACAAATCGTGTGGGAATATGTAAGAAAAATGCTAGGAAACATAGGAAATAGGGAACATGTAAAGATTTCTATTGTGAGTTATGCATGAGTTGAAATAAGGAACTTTCAGAAAAATCCCCCCGAAAATTTTTTACCAGCAATTTTCAAATCAAAGAAGATATTGGCGAGGAATAAGAGATTTTGGGTTAGAAAAGTTTACCTGGAAAGGATAAACCAAAACAATGACTTTTTGATTAATTATTTAAAGCTTGTGTATCATGAATATTTTTTCATAACAGCGATTTTAAAAACATTACTCATGTGTCAAAGCAAAATATTTACCACAATTTTGCAAAGTTTGTGTAGTGGAAATTTTGGCTTAATAATAATAATATACACATAACAATAGATCTGTTCTGAAACAAGTATCCTCATGGAAGTAGCTTATATTTTTTAATGGTAACATAGCTCATGAATTGCCGTAGTATTGTATAAAGTCCTTTTCTTTCAATAGCATGTTTTTCATGAATAGCATTTCGTCTTGGTAATCTTTCATAAGTTTTAATGTTCAAATGATCTTCTTCTTTACTGAAGTCACCCTTTATATGATATGTAATGAAAAGTTCGGGCATATCAATCCATCTTGAAGCAATGCGAGGATGAGTCACATATGCTGAACGACAAAGAAATTCTTTTCCTGCATTAATAATGTCTTCTTCATCATAAACATTTTCTCTGTTCTTTTTTCTTCGTTGGCAGCACAACATTTTTATGTATATCAGTATCTTGATTTACCATCCATTACACTTGACTGTGTATAATTTGTGTTACTGTTGTTTACTTCAGATTGTGTACCAGTGTGTTATGTTTTCCCCTCTTATTTTAAATGCCACCTTTATTAATGTTTTATTTATTTATTTTCCATAAAATAATTCCTGTTTATATCCTAGCACTTGTTTGAGCTCATCTGCTATCAGTTGGGCTATCATCAATTAGAATAAGTTCAGATAAAATTATAAATACAAATTTACGTAATATTTATTATACATATTTTAATTATTTAATAGTAATCTTTGTTATTGTAAAATATATCATAATATTAACAGATATCTGTGTTTCAACTGTGATGGATGAACTGTGATGGATGAGTGGTGGTTATACAGATTTCATTTCACTCCAGTTTTTACTTAAATATTATCTATAATGTCTCTCTCCAAGAGACCAGATTTTGTATTTCATCTACAATAAACAAAATGGATAAAATGTTTTCAATTTCAGTTTTAAGCTCCATTTGTGTAAATGAGAATGGGAATAAATGTTGACAGGAAACCCGATGACATAAGCCCCCAAAAGAGGAGTGTGAGAATCCCTTGTCCAGCCTTGCTAATGACCAGGGTAGTTAAGTAGCTAAGATTTTTGGACACTTTCACATTACTTGTGGATTAGGTATGATCAAGATAGTAGTCATTGAATGGCATAAATTACCATAAATTACCATAAATTACCAGATCTTGTTCTCATTTTATTTTATACTCTAATCAATTATTATTTTTCATGTCTCCATGTAGGAAAAGGTGATATTAAGAAAATGAGTGTCAGGTAGGACTTCTGTTGTTGTTGACATTTGATTTTTTATGTGCTTTTTATATACATATTTATTTTTATAAACTTGTATAATGTAATGTCAATCTTTTTTATCTCCATGGACAACAGAAATGTAAGTGATTGAGCAAACCTCGTAGTGCGAATGCATATTATTGCGGGAATAATTATGATACTGGGTAGTGTCAAAACATTTGAGGGAATCTGTAATAACTTATTGTCTATTTGTTTGTCATCTAGTCCTGATGCATTTTGTCAAGTGGCATTCCAGTTAGCATATTTAAAGGTAAGAATGGCATGGTAATCCATGTTATTATTATATTCTTCTAAAAATACACTATTTAATGAGTAAAACAGTAATTTGTAGGAGATTATTAGCATTTGCCAGTACAGGAAAAAAATTATTAAGATCAGACCCATGACATGATATCAGGTCCATGGTGTAAATATATAATTATTAAAATGTCTAAATTATTTTTTTGTTATCCAAGAAATGTAATTATTCTTGATATAAATATCTTGACAATAAATTGTTAGAACATCTTGAAAATGACCGTTTCATGGTTCAACATTTTTCTGATTTAATCCAGTTTTTTAAAATCCTATCACATAATTCTTAAATGAAATAACTTTTCTGGATTTCTGGATTCCTTAAAACAATTGAAATGTATAGTGGAAAGAATTAAAACTCTTCTTATGTATGGTTAGGTGTGGTTATGTATGGTTACGAAACTAGATTTTTTAAACTTTGTAACAAAAACTTTGCAGAGACCTGATTTCCAACTTACGTTTAACAGGTATTATTTACAACAGGATGTTACTTAATGTGCTATTTTTACCATTTGTTAAATGACAATGGATGTAATGAAGTTTTTAGTATTGGTATTATATTTAGAGCACTGGCAAAGTTTGTTTGACATATGAATCTGCATTGACAAGGCTGTTCAGGTGTGTGTTCCTCCAATTAATACTAAATGAATTGTGTAAAAACATTTTCTGTGAAACATAGTGTTTGCATTCAAATTTTTGGCTAAAAATGTATATTATATGGACTTGTATTTAATAAGGATTAATTTTTGTAATTCTAAATTAGGTAATTCACTAAAAACGTTTTTCTGGATTTTTTTATTTGCATTCTGTTTGATATTTTTATTTTCTCATGTTCATATGTATTGTGAAGAAAATCATGATAGCTTTTCTCGTTATACCATCTTAAGCATTTATCTGATCTGTGGAAATATTGTAATATTTAATGTCTAATGTAACATTGGAAATCACTATGTATAATTTAAAATAGATAACACATTAAAATGTGTAGATACATACAGTGGCTTCTATCTGCCATTTAAAAATATTGCTCCTTTTTTTTTAAAGTTGAATTCTCCAAATAGGCATGAATCACCGCTTTTTCAAGTAAAAAGGCGCGATTCGCTACTTTTTTAAGCAAAACTACTTTTTCTCCAAAAAGATGCAATTCACCACTTTAAACTAAAAAGGCAGGAATTGCGCCACTTTTTAAACTAAAAAGGTGCGAATTGCCACTTTTTTTAAAAAGTCGTCTTTTAAAATAAAATAAAATAAAATACAATATTTTTAAATGGCAGATAGAAGCCACCATAGATACAACCAGCCTTTTTTGTTATTTGTAATAATTCATCAATTTTGCAATTTCAAGGAATTGTGAATAAAATATGAAAAATCGATTTCTTTTTTTTTTTGCCAAAAGTTTATTATTTTTCATTTTTACGAGCTCATATTTTATGTTGTAGTTATGAAGTACTCTTTCTCAAGTACGCTTGATACTTCGCAAGCTTGTGCATACCATTTCAATCTGCTAATATATATCCCCTTTCACAATACTTGTGTTCCAAATATTTTTAATTGTGTCTAGACAAGATTAACGTTGAACTTCTACTAAAACTGGTGTTTCAATACCTAGTCATTAATTTATTATTTATCTACACTCATTTTTTGAAATATTTATTTAGCATGCATTAAATGGTTATTCCATCTATATATATATATGAACTAAATCTAGTGAATGAACTGAACTATATATAAATGTTATATATAATGTATAGGATATATGGTTATGAAATGTAATCCTTATAGCGTGGAGAGGGCTGTGTATTTTCTTACACAATAATTTTTAAAAATCAGTTATTTAAACATGCTTTCAACTGGATGGTGAATTTAAATTCTCTAACAATGGAATTGTTTGCTATTGTCCAATCAGCATGAAGCTTTAAAAAAATTAACCAATTGTAAAATTTGTGTTCTCACCACAATATTGATTGGAACCTGTAGCTGTATGTCTCTAGATGGTAATTCAGAAATTGACTATCCCCTTGGGCATGAAAATTGTCATGGAAACACGAGCCAAAAATTAGAATAGTCATTAATTTATATATTTACCTCGCTTGCGCGCTATTTATTACCCAAAAAATATCGATGAAATTTCTATGAACCGAATAGTCTACCTGTTTTTTGGTTCATGTAAGCAGGCAGAAAATTAGTCTACCTGTTTTTTGGTTCATGTAAGCAGGCAGAAAATTAATGAGATAATTTGTATAGGATGAATGTGTAGATATTTTTATAGGTAAAAAAGAAGAAACGTGTGTATTTCTGTTTCCTAGGGATGGAAGAACTGAAACTGTTCGTTCATGTACCAATGACTCTACAACGTTTGCTAAAGCTGCTGTAGATCCGAACGTGCCAGTAAGTTAAAATAAAATATTATTTCCATTCCAAAAAAATGTTACTTGATTTTTTCTGAAACTATATTTGACATTTTTGCAGTTTTTGTCTCCTTTTGTGCTTTTCCCTTTCCTTAGTGTCCACATAATGAAGATTGGGGTAGGTAAACACCATGAAACCTAGGAGAATTATACCTACCATGGAAAGTGTCCTTACTTCACTTGCCTCTGCATGTCACTAAGCCCCAATTTGTCCAATTTTTAAGCAAGGAAGGCACACAACCTCAATCCGTGATGTATGATGGTGTGGCTTCAGTATGAAATGTACCTAGGATGCCTTATTAGGTAATCTGTAAAGTTATAAGTTATTGGGTAATCTAAGTTATAACTGTGACTCTTTATTTTTCTCTATTTGGTTATTTTGACACCACGTCTCAATATATTATTGTCATGTTGTAGATTGTCCAAATCATACAGTCCAAATTCCAGATTGACCGAATCATCCATTCGTACAGTCAAAATCCATTATTTCAAACCAAAAGGACTGAAAAATTTGTTCGAAATAACTGGCATCATTTTGCATTTTTATGAACTATGGACTTAATTAAATAAGAACAATATAATGAAAATTCGAAAGTTCGAAATAAACAGCAGTTGAAATAGCTGATGTTAATTGTATCAAGGCTATGGAAAGTTTTTAAAAAAACGCATTTTCTTGTTTCTTTACGGCATGCTGGTTGGTAGAGTTATTGTTGTTGAAATTAATTAGTTACGTGATTTTTCTTTATTTCTTCCTAGACCCATATCCCTTAATCATATTTGATTATTGCGCAACAATGATTGATTGATTGATTGGTTTATTTTTCATTTATTTTAATAGATTGAGGTTAAGCGAGCATTGCTGAAGATAGCTTGTGATGTCCATATTAATATGTGTCGCAAGGCCATGACTGGAGATGGTAAGTGAGCAGTAATACATGGAATATAGCAAGAAGCGTGTCAGCTTGAACATTGACGGCTGTCAACAGCTATGATGTGATGGAGTCGTAATTTTACATGTTCGTGTAGTGTTTTTTAGTTCTGTAAAAAGTATTCTCATACTTATTCATAATCATTAGCAGATTATGTTTCCCTACCATCACGAAAACATTAAATTAAAAGTTATAAACCACTTTAAGGACGTCAAGCTTCCATCCAGTATATATGGTATCTATTCGTTAATTACACATCTTATTATTTTTCAAACACAAACATGTACGAAAGGCACACATTATAGTTAATGTTTTTGCTCTAGACTACAGACAGTTAGGAGTATATGATATATATTTCTGTTTATTCCAAAATCTTTTCATTAAGTAAATACTAAGTCACGGTAATATTATACTTCAAGTGAATTATGCGGTTCTGATTAATCCTTATATTTATTTCAGGCGTTGATCGTCACTTGTTCTCCCTGTATGTCGTCTCACAATATCTACAACTCGATGTACCATTCTTAAACACAGTGAGTACAAATATGATACTTCATTCTTTTTTTATTCTTTTCTCTCTCTTCGTTTCTATGTAATACGTTGTTCCGAAGTAAAGACTTGGTACTGGATAAAGAGTTTAATCTTCCGGAATTTTATTTCTATTGTTCACAAATTGATCTTAAAAGTTTGCATCTGTTTTTGTAGGTTCTTGGTGAAAAATGGGTCCTATCTACCAGCCAGGTAAAATCATTGTAATTTTCATTTCACTATTATTTATATTCTTCATTTCGAGAACATAGTAAATGAGAATGCCCAAAATAAATGATTGTTGAAAGGTCCTAGGATTTTCTCTCTACGGAATTCGGAAATCTTTAAATCGAGGGAGATACAAATGAAATTTGCTGTCTCCATGTAACATTACTACGTAACATAAATCCTGAAATAAGCGTGTAGCTTCGATTAAGCGCCAGCCTCCCATTAAGTGCCCAGTCTCTAATAAGCACCCCCTCCCCTTTGCTAGTTACAGATATTGACATGGAGAATGTGTTAAATGAGCAACAACAACTTATTGGCAGAGACAGTAGTGACAATGTTTTTGTTGACGTTTCATAGTATAGAACTGGTTTAAGATGTTTTATATTGTAAGAAGTATGGTGATCCTTATTAAATATTACATGATTTAGAAGTTTTGTTTTCTCTCTTCTGTCTACTAAACGCCTACTACTATTCCTACAAAAGTTCATAAACACTGGTCTAATAATCGCCAGTCTTCAAATAAGGACCTACTCAAAAACTGTAAAAATTTGGTATGTGCGGGGGACAAATTCCACGTTAAAGCGTGAATATACATTCCAGAACGTGTACCTACGCCTGGACAAAATGTGCATTATACCCTGAACGTTTCAAAACGTGTATCTAACCTGAAAGTTTCAAAACGTGTATCTACGCCTGGCATTTCAGAAGCGTAGAGCAATTAGTCAATTTATAAATAATGATAATAAGGCATTACATAATGTCATTTGTTATAGAGATTTGAAATTTTTAATGTAGGCATATTTTTTATTATATTTTTTATAAAACTCGATGGGAAATTTTAGTTGAATTCGGACATTATTTTGTGACCCATTTAAAAAATTTACTGTGTTATTTTTATCTATACACATTGTTCTTTGTACATCTAGACCGCTGTCAATCAGACGATGCGATTAAACTTGGAGAAATACCCCAAACAATTATGTGCCGGTGGTGGATTCGGACCGGTACGACATTCAAATTAATTCAGTTGAAGTTAAAGGCTATATCTTAACGGGATTGCCCACCTAAAATAAAAGTTAAGTTAATTTTAAGAAGCTTAAAAATTTATTTTTTGTGAAAATCTCTTACGGTTCTCAAGGATATTGCACTTCAAAGATTGTGAAAACAGAGCCTTAATTTTATTGAGTCACAGGTTAAATTAATTTATAATATATGTCATAAATTTGATGTTGTTGTTCATTATTAGTGAAACTTCTTTTAGTAATATTTAAAATTTTAATTTGCCACTAAAATTTAATCTAGTTGTAGCCCATGACTACATTGCGGTTGTTTATGACATGTAATGACATTACTTTAACTTATGATTATGACATGCAACTTTAACCTATGATTATGACATGCAAGGATATTACCTTAACTTATGATTATGACATGCAATGACATTACTTTAACCTATGATTATGACATGTAATGACATTACTTTAACTTATGATTATGACATGCAATGACATTACTTTAACTTATGATTATGACATGCAATGACATTACTTTAACCTATGATTATGACATGCAAGGACATTACCTTAACTTATGATTATGACATGCAATGACATTACTTTAACCTATGATTATGACATGTAATGACATTACTTTAACTTATGATTATGACATGCAATGACATTACTTTGACCTATGATTATGACGTCATCATTCAGATAAAATTATTATTAGAAGGTGAATATGTTCTGTTTTTCAGTATCCCGAGAACCATAAATGGTTTCTGCAAAAAATGAAAAGATTAATTCGTTATTTTTTAAAGCTTTTTAAAATAAGCTCAATTTTACTTTTAAGGCGGATCTCCACTTCGGGTGCTATCGAGCGTGCGTCGCCAACGTTCATATGCGGGTAATTAATTAAATTTTTATGCAAGAGCGAGCGCGACACGTGACGTCAGAATTAAAAACAAAGTTGGTCAGCGTGAGCGCGCGCTCAAAAGCGCCCGAAGTGGGTCCGCCTTTAGTGAGTAAACTCTTTAATAGCCGTTAATAACATGCGTCAATTTTTTTTTTCTTTTTTTTTTCTATTCAAGTTAGGTATTAACACCTTACAGACACTCACATACACAAAACTGCACCACTAGCTGACGAGGACAATAAATGTATATTGTCAGACTAGTGGCGCACATAACATATAACATATAGTGGGCGTGGCCCCGCGCGGACATTAGGTCCCTCCACGTGGAAACGTTGCCCAACGTCTCATACGTAAACCTCTATACAAGATATAAATTTTTGCTCCAGCTGAGAATCGAGTCCGGGTCGTTCACGTCAAAGGCGGCAGCGTTAACCACTACACTACGGATCCACAAATTGTAACATTTCCATCTATTAATGGTACGAGTTTTCATATTTTAAATTCTTATCGCGGTTAATTGAACTAAATTACTTGTCTCGTCCGTTGTTTAACAAAAATACTATTTTAGATACAAAGCAGAGTAACGTATGCTACAATCATTTCCAATAGGCGCATCTAAGACCATATGTTCACACTTTGCAGATGGAAATCATTCCCGAACGATTTTTCCGGTACAAAAAGTGAAATGATTTCGCTCCGATAAAACAACGCGCAAAGTGTGAACACTTCGAAACGCATGAAAGCAAAAAAGAGCATTTCCCGGAATAAACACTTCTAGGAACGGTGTTTCCAGACATTGGTCTCACCTGTTCAAACAACAAACTCTTTGACTGCAATATCAGAAAAGATATAAACAAGACGCAATTCAAAATAATGACAATAACGTATGAACATAATTATCCGGAATGTACTATTCGCGTTTGAGAACACTCCATTCCGGAGCGTCTTCATTCAGAAACGATTGCTATCCGCAAAGTGTTAACATGATCAAATTAACCATCTGTAAGATAAATGGTTACAAAGCGTCGATTGAGACCTCTCTGAACTGGTCAGTTTACTGTAAGAATAATATACCCTGTCTAGAGGAGGAGAGCCCGTCATAAAATGTTCGTATTTTACTATTTTTTGTTGGCACATTCTATTCCGTTTTCCCAATCGGAAAAGAGCATAGATCGTTTTATTTTCTATATTCAAGTCTACCCTAAATTTTGTTTGTTCTTTTAACAGGTCGCTGAAAACGGTTATGGAATTTCTTACATCATCTGCGGTGATGATTTAATCTCCTTTCATGTGTCATGCAAAAAAAGTTGTCCAGACACTGTAAGTGGTTTTTATTTTCGATGCGCTTTACTTGTACTTCTAGCATTTAATAGTTGTAAAACTGTTTTAGTAGGCCTCGACATGTTCATTTCCAGACCTCTGCATTGCGTTATAAATATCCATGTGATAATGCTAGATACTAGAAGTGATAAATCGTGTAGTAAATTATACAGTATGTTTGAAATCTTTTCTCCCCAGTGTGAGTATTAACCTTTTAATGCACAAGCATACCTCCTGGTTATATTAAACGTCCCAATAATTATCTCCCTGGAGAAATCAATATAGCAAAGAAACGACCAATGAATTTATTCCTTTCCGGGGGGACACTATGCATTAAAGGATTGACGTTGTTTCACTTTTGTGGACGTGATAAACATGTGTTGGCAGACATTGTAATAACCATGGTAATAAAGAGTTACAATCGTTCTTCATCTGTTTAGAATGCGGAACGATTTGCAAAGTTGATTGAGGAAAGTTTGTCGGATATGCGAAGTTATATGTTGGACGATGAGGGCCGTTCTAGAAGATAAATCCGTTTACTAGGACCACTCCCTATTCTGCTTCCATTATATCGTTCTTAATTTCGAGTCGGAGTATCTAACTAAATATCTAATATTTGGTTGAAACTTGATAAAATAAGTCATTAAGACTGCCATCATTATGTTTCACTATTCGATGGCTTCGTGACTTTTTCAGAAATGTTCTTCCCAGTGCCTTGATACTTGCTATGATCTATGATGAGTATTTAAGACATTTAACATCATGTAGGGATTTTTACAAAAAGTGAAAACAAAGTTATACAAAAGATCTCTAACTAAATGGAAATATATCAGCCAAGGCATCTCCAATGGTAAAAAGTCATTTAAAACCTAATAAAGTAACAGATATTCAAGACGAATTTTTTCTTGTCTTTTTAAGTTAAAAACATCGAGATTAATATTATGTTTTTTATAGGGTATGTAAAAACATTGTATTAATAACTGAAGGTGCTGGTCGAGTTTTTTCTAGTCATAATATAGACTTCATGCACGTATATTCTTAACATTCTCAACTCGTTTTAATAACAGTTACTATGTTGTATGGGTTGATGTGTTTAATAACTATTTAAGTTTTTTAAAAGGCTGTTTTATTTTGGGTATTTATTTTTGTCTCGTTTCACCAACGTCTTCAATTTCATTCATTAGATTAGAAGGTATAAAAACATCAGGGAAGGAGATCCTTTTTTGTAACATACACAAGTAGAACGATATTTCGAGTTAAAAATAACAATTTTGATTTTATATCTGAGATTTGTTGAATGTCCGAGATTTGTTTAAAAAACGTACAAAGAAATCTCCCAACAATAGAAAATAAATGTATTGCTTTTAACTTACTGTAATTATATACTTAATCTCGTATTTATTCGTTTTACAAATACAGTCAATATTCTTTGGATTCCCTTGTTATTCCAAGGATATATAAGTGATCGTTCTTATATATCCTTGGTTATTCTGACTGTTCCTCTGAACCAATTGAATTGAGAAAAATTGGTAGCTAAAACTCTCACATATTGTCATATTGGATACTGGGATCACGTGACACACAAACTCATGGATTTTGCGAAGAGGTTGTCCTCTGTACTGTCACGCGATATGAATTATAACCTCTTGATTCCTTGAGAGTTCAAAACGTTTTTACTGTATAATATATATTTGTCGTTTATTGTGAATGTTTTTTTAGTTGATAAAGTGCGTGTATGAAATTGTGTTATTGTTTTCCTTTTTTGATATAACCGAAGGAGGAAATAAAGATTTCTCCCGCCGTCCTCGTACAGTCAACCACTTATCCTACGTTCCGAGTTCATTATAGCGAAAGAGTTTGTTATAGGTACGGTTAACCACAACAAATGTTTCTGTGATCACCATTCTTACATGTCAAAGGGTCGCGCTTGTTTTTTAGTGTTCTATAAAATAGAAATTCTCAACATAATAGAAAAGTTCCGTTTTTGTTTCAGTTGCTGTTGTTTTTATTTAAAAAAATCTTGTTTTTTCAGCAACCCTCAGTCATGTGACTGCCTCAGTCATGCGACTGCCTGTTCGTATGGAGAAAGTCTTCAGTATGAATTGAGTTTTATTTTTTCTTTACATTGTCAATGGTTGAACATCATATATTTGTTGCATTGCATTTCGTTATTACATTTTTATCCACTTTTTAAACTCTTTTAATGACTGGATGTCCTCCTGCTTATTGTAAAAGAGCTATTATAATCCTTTACCATTTTATGAAAACCAGGGGGTTCTTATCACCTTTTAACAACTTTACTTTATATTTTCAAAAATTACCCCTGGAAAACAACAAAGAAATGAATAAAAAAAATTTTAATCGATTCCGGAGACATCGTCACGAAAGAGTTGATATTTTAGAGTATAATGATCACGTGATTTCGGTTAGAAGCTTCCCAGTAGGCACATCATGGTCACACGACGTTGAAACAACGTTAGATCGGCGTCTGTAACGTTTATGCGACGTTGAAAAGACGTTGCTTGACCATGAAATGCCCACTGGGTTGGGTTATTATAGATGTACTTAAAGAAATTTTCATAAGTTAATGACAGAGTTGAAGCAAGTGTATTGAATTCTTTCATACGAATGGCAATGCTCAAGTCTCGTGTAACGCGTGAAGCAGATCAACCAGGGAAACGCTAGAAGAAATTTTGATTAATTCCTCATTTCGTCGTAGGTTCAAATTTGTCAATTTTTCCAAAAAGAAATACGATTTTCAAGCTATTTTGGACAATTATTCACGTTGCTCATGTTATTTAAATTTCTTTGGTGTAGTATAGAGAATTAATCATAGATATATACATTTCTTAATTCGTGTGTTAGTTATGTAATGCCATGTCAAAGTTGTCTGGAGTGAATTCTGTAGTTCTCCTGGGAACAATGGATATGGTTATGTACCTTGAAATTAAGGAGTCAATCTAATATTGATGAAAGATAGAACTTGTTTATCTGGTAGTTTGACAAATACGTACGTCATATCGTGTATGTCGACCACACGCTGTATGTAAACAAAAGTTTTTCCTTGTTTAAGTTGTCATTAAAAGTTCTCTCCATCAACTTTGTCTGTTACAAATTCTTATATAATTATAGTAAGAAAAAAGTCACCGCAATGGAGGGAGTGAAGCATTTTAAATATGTTTAATTGATCTTATTTTTCAAACATTAATACTTTTTAAGTAAGCGATACTGGAAATGCGTCATTTGAGAACCACATGATTTTGGATCAAAATAACAATAAATTTTTACTATCAATAGTCATAGACTAAAGGCCCCCCACCATAATATAATCACATAATGTATTGATACGAGGCGCTAATCTAATTTAAATGTGTTCCACAAGTATTGAAAGTGTGTCTATGGACATAAACAGACTTTTAGTTAAACTTTTTCAGTTTGACTTTTCAGATTGATTTTTGCCTTATATACTTTAGTACTGAAGTAGCCGTGACCCTTAGCATGGTCGCACAGGGAGGGTGCCTCCGAATGGGACGAAGTAGGACTTTCGAACATCTTGAAATGTCTTGAGAATCAATGAACTAAGAACACATTCCGTTATATTTTGATGATTAATATACACTGGCAAGTGTGATTTCCGGGTTTCCCGTCAACACCTCTCCCCATGGTAGTTTTGTGGACGTTGTACAGAATATGAATGGGTCAGTCAGTCAGTCAGTCATAAAGAAAATTCTCCGCGGCGAAGCCGCGGAAGGGAACTCGGCCCCTTCGGAGGGGGGCCCTTTTCCCGTAATATGAATGGGCCTAAAATCAAAGTCAAATGTATTTTGTGATGGATTGTAGAAACTTTTATCTCCATTAATAGTTCTTTAATGCATAATTAAAAACATAATTATTTTTCTTACAAAGAAGTTTTTTAGATAATTCTATTCTATTCATACTATTCAAAGATCCATCAAATAATATCGTCGATAATGACTGCTATTTCTTTGAACAAGAAAATAATTTTAATATCCATTAGCAGAACAAGTTGCATCTGGTTTATCTTGTTGTCTCCTTCGACCTCATGCCTCGCCACACCGAATATTAGTTTAATTAAATACAGGGAACTGTTGACGACATTGCTCTATACCAACATTGAAGACATTTTACCACGATCCAATCTGAAACAAGTTGTGGATGAAAATATTTATCTTCTCGCTATCTCAATATCGCGTGCGGGGAAAGCTAGTTTTGCCCTCCTTCGTTGAGGGTGAAAATAAACAAATCTATAAATGAGGTAGAAAAAGTTAACTGCTCAAATGTTATATGGCGTTGGTGGAGCTATCAGCAGAATATCTTAAATCATAAAAGCTATCAAGAGACTGGTTTAAAATGACAAGTTCTGTCGTTTTTAAAAGGTTGCTACCGTTATCAAGAAAATGTTTAAGATTCCAAGTTTCTTGTGTATCAAGGTCGTTAACTGCACTTCAAGGAAAAATTCTTTTTGAAGAGACTTTAAAAAGTGATGATTTAGCGCAGCCATTATTGAGAAAACAAGGTAGGTTATTTGCCAGTTTTATTTTTCGCAATCATTTCGTGTTCTCAAGTTTATTTCACAATATATTTTCGTTACTTTTGCGATTTTTACGCAAATTTGTGGGAAAATATTTTTAGACCAATCGTACTGCGAAACTTTTTTTGAATTTGTTTTTTGGTGGTTTAAAAAAAAGAGTGTATTGTGAAAGTTTCACTTTTGTAATGGCGGGTTTCCACGAGGCGAATTAATTCGCGCGAAGCAAAAAGGTGATTCCTTTCTATTGTTTAATTCGCGCGACGA